>JALIZH010025874.1:0-115000 GCA_030522465.1 Rhipicephalus appendiculatus | reverse complement strand
AGAAACTGTCCACTGCCTCATCATTATACCGTATGGTGCAGTAGCGCACTCGTCCAAAGGAGACGAGGAGGGCACGACACTCGCTGCGGTCCACTGCCTTCTGTTTAATGCGCTCTTCGTCGGCTGTAACAGGTAGACGGGGAATGATGGACGCTTCTGTTCTCATCGTTGAAGTGAACAGCTCTCGGTGTTGACCTAAATCGTTGTTTCGGTTGCCGTTATGTACGTAGCTTTGCGCCGCAGCGCTTACGCGTGTGCTGTCTGTTCTCCGGAATGCCCGGCGCGTTTCTTGCGCCTCTTCGACAGCTTCCAGTTCCGGCAGCCCGTTGCCGAGCTTCTCACTGGGTCGACTCTCTTCGGCGGAACTGTGGTGCTCAGTGTGGCGGCGCCAGAGGTGACACGCGGTCGCTCCCCTCCCGTGCGCCCCGGTGATGGAGTGCGGCCGAACCCGGGTCGAGCCACCACCGTCCATGAGTGCGCCGCCGCTCTCGACCGACTCCCTGCTCGGTCGTCCTCGCTGTCTGCGTTGCTCTGTTCTGAGCACACACAGTGCGCTCCTGTTTCTCTCGACATCTCTCGACATGCGTGTCGGTCGGGCGCCTTTGATTCGTGTACCGCGTCGCGGGCCCAGCTCGCACGCGGGAACGCGGGCGCGCATCCGCTTTGTATAACCCGGTGTGTTTGTTTACTCCGCGATTTTAATGTTATTTTGTGTCCTCTATCAGTGCCGGTGCTTGGGCGTATACAGAGTGACCTCGCTCCGTGCTGTTGGACTCTGCAGAAATGGCGTCACTGCGGGGTGCGTGGCGTCATCTGATTGGTCCATGCGTCTCCCTATCTCGCGAGCCTCCTCTCCATTGAATGCCAAACGTGCGCTGCTTGTGTACTGGCGGTGTCGTGTTCCCGGAAACGTAGTACGGGCGGCACTGTTTGCGCCGTTTATATCTTGTTATTTGTGAATGAACGGGGTCGCTATGAATGGATCCCGCCTCGTCGCGGCCTGCGCACGCGCAGACGCACCGACGCGTGGGCTAACGACGCCTCTGGGCGAGAGAAGCTGGGCGTTAAAAAAAAAAAAAAAAAAAAGCTATTCTAAAGACGGAACCATCAATGATACGCGGCGTTTCAGCACCATCTTCTTCTTATTTATTATTTTTTTCTGGCAATACGTATTGGTAACATGTTTTGAATGGGATAGATACCTACGATGCACAAGTAATTCAGATGCTTATCAACCATGAGCAAAGGATCAAGGAACTTGAAATCGATTTCTTAGTCGTGTCGTTTTAAATTGATTTCAACGCTGTGATAGACACCCTATCACTAGCAAGATACGTCTTAATTATGGTCATTTCGCTCACTTCCTGCGAGGACAGAGGTATTTGTATGTGCGTGCTTTCGCATGTTGGCCTCGTCAGGATGAGCGATTCGAAGTCATGTTCAGATTTTGTGCCGTTTTAGAAGGACAGCCATGCTCTACTGAGATGGGCTGCGCGCATAGGTCGGCGAACTCACTCACGAGTCGACTCACTCGGACTCACTTAGACTCAGATCGAGCCGTGAGTCTGAGTGAGTTCCGTTTTTTTTTTTTTTTTTTTTTTTTTTTTTTTTTTTTTTTTTTTTTTTTTGCCCACCTTTGGTCCTATCTACTCATCTTCAGCATTACTATCAGCCTTACCTGGATTCACGTTTATACTCACGTCTACTCAGACGTATTCCAAAGCAGTGTCGGTCGTACAGCATTTCAATATTTATTGACGTTGGGGAGAAAGAGCGAAACGAAATTGTTTGTTTCAGTGACAAGAAAGAACAAGGAGGAAAGTACGGATTCTGCGTTTAGGGATCAACGTTGATCGTTAGTGGCAGAAATCGACAGTGCATCGGTGGTTTCACAGGACGGCTATTTAATGTCGCACTGCGCGCTAAAGCTTCAAGCAAGCCATGCACAGTGCGCGACAGCACGTGATCTCCATAATACCTTATACGTCACGCTCAGTGACTACGAGGATTTGTGAACACCTTTATTTAGGAAGGAGTCAACTTGTGGTCTGCTTACGTCGTCCCTGGTGGAAGGTTACGCTGTTACGGAATTTTATCTGTCTTTGTTGGCAACCTTTCGCTTTTTTACACGCGCAGGGTACATGGCCGTACGTATTATTTGTTAGCTCAAGGATTGAACACGGCTTGGATGTTATTAACCCCGGACACGTCAAACTGCCGTATGGTTATAAATGTCTCGAAGAGAGGCTCGAAAAGTGGCCCAGACACCTCTGTGCGTTCATCATCGTTGGCATCTGCGAAGTCGTTGCTTCTGGCGCCTTTGTGGGCAACCTGCGCGTACGTGCTGCTGCGCCCAGCGCCTGATTTGTGTGCGTGGGCGCCCTAATGTGTGGAAAAATCGGGCAGTTGTTTATTTGTTTGGACGCATTTTACTGCTTCACGCGTGAAAGCAAACATTTCGTGTTTGTGATACAGTGTTACGGCCGGACGCGAAATATTTACCGAGCGTAGCGCGCGATGTATGTTATGCGTGGTTGCAGCGTGCATCGAAACTGCCTTGGCTGACTCGTCTTTATTTTCGTCTCCGCGTTGAAGGTGAGCTCGATCGTCGTGCGTCTGGCAGGCAGGGAAGTTCGACGAACTTGTGAGAGGCGCTTCTGTAAAGTCGAGATGCGGCAGATCCTTCACGTCAAGAAAAAAAAGACAACATGGGATGTGTTATTCTTTTCGGTGAGTCAAGAAACTATGACTGAGGATATGTGTTTATACTGACGATATACTAGTTAGAGGTGTGCACGGGCTCCGGGTAGCCCGAAAGCCCGAGCCCGGCCCGGCCCGCCGGCCGTGTTCGGGTATGCGGAGGTCTTCCCATCTCGGGCCCGGGCCGGGCTCGGGCTACTAATCTCGGGCATTGGGTGGGCCGGCCCAAGTGCAAAGCCCGCATCAAACCAAATATATAGACGTTGTGCCGGAATTGTTTTCTTTAAAGATAAACCCACTGATCACCTTTGTGATTATTTGTCCATGCAATCATTCTTCTGACCTGCATCAGAGATACTAAACTTCTGAAAGAACAAGGAGTCTAATTATTCCAAGCTTACTATGCTTGCAAAAAAAAAATATTCGCGATTCCGGCTACCAGTGCGAGCAGCGCTCGGAACTTCAGTTCGACGGGATATGTGATGCAAGAGCGCCGCACTTCAATGATGTCCGAAACACTGCACAGCTTGTTATTTTTACACAATTTGTAATCTTTGTATACAAACTAACATGTGTCGTTTGCATGTGTTTAACTTCGATATGTTGAATAAAATGCCAGATAATAAAAAAGTGATATCTTGTGTCCGCAGCAAACTTTCATGGTGTCGGGCCGCACCGGGCCCGGGTTTGTATTTTTGTACGTCGGGCCGGGCCGGACGGGCTCGAAGCCCTTTAGGGTCGGGCTCGGGCGGGCCTTCGGCGCAGTCAGTGGGCCCGGGCCGGGCTCGGGCTTGAAAATTAGGCCCGTGCACAGCTCTAATACTAGTAGCTCATATGTGTTCAAAACGCTTATTTAACCAGTTACTGCCATATGATGGATGATATCATGATCATTAACCTTCTTTACGGATGGTATTCTCTGACGAAAGAGTGCGAGCAACAAATCGCTGTGGTCTCTATATATCTGTACACCACTGCGTAACTGTTGTAAGCAGTGGTATAGCGCTCTTCTAAGTAAACTTTCGTACGTAATGCTGATGGTTTTGACGGCCAGTAAGTCTTCGCACGTTAAATGTGGTTGGTTTAGTCATTGTGATATTCTTCAGGATTAGGTACTCAGGCGGCAAAGTAAGGGCTTAAGATGCAGCCTTATCGCTCGTTTACAGTGCTGAATGTGTTCAACACAGAAGCGGTTTTCGTGTTGTCTATCGCCAACGCGAAGTAAGCAGCGAGAGCAGAGCAAAGGTATTAGCCGTGGGCTTACCTTCCCTAGAGGTATACGGCGCGCACAGCCGCGGGCGACCACGCTTTGTAAGTCAAAGTACGCATTTCTCAGATGCACACGCCCCCCCCCCCCCCCTCCCTCCCTCCCTCCCTCCCGTCTCTTATCTGCGAGCGAGGCGTTTCCTCTCTGCTTGAGCAGCTCCGCGTTCGAGGCGATCACATCGCCTTGCACGCGGGATGACGTTATCGCATGCGCCCTCCGTGCGACGGAGATAGCCGGCTCGTTTAATCTCTGCATCAGCCTCGTTCGTCGCCAGCGCTCGCGTGATTTTACTCGCACGTGGAACTTACTGCGCGCGGAACATGACGGTGACTGCAATAACACTCCGATTGTATCTATATAATTGATATCGCAATAAAACTTAAAGCTCTGCAAATCAATGGTCTCGTTCTCTCCCAAAGCAAGCAGAGCCGAGCAGTTGCCTCTCAGATTTCTGTTGCCATGTGAACCTTCTCTAGTTCCTGAATAGCCGCTGAAGATGGCTAGTTTGATTGTGGGCGGCTTAGAGGCGGCATCTTGCACAGTTTCATGGATGGCTTGATGTTCCATAGAGTACTGGCTTCCGTAGATGAATAACTTTGGTGACCTCTGATGAAATTGTGTGTAGTACTGAGGAATGGTGTCCTCCCGCCGTCTTTTAGGATAGCAGCATTTGTGCGGAGGTGACTGGTATTAGCGCATAGTGCTTCGATGGTACCGTGTACGTCAGTTTGTCAGTAACATCTATTGTATCGCTGCATCGCAACTTCGTTGGCTTATTAGTTGTGGTGGTGGTGGTGAATTCCCTCGAAGGCATTGCATCGTGCTCGTTGACAATCCAAGTACCGTGTTGAAAGTGAGCATGCAACGCACCGACAGCCGGAACAAGTTGCTGTTTTTTTTTATTTCTCCCGGTTTTTCATGGTAAGAAATTAGCTCTACAATTGTCTTCTGCTGCGCATGTTCCTGTAAAGTTGGTATCGGAGTGTTTCGGGGTAGTGCTGTGATTGTGCGCATAGCATCGTGGTTCATAAAGCAGCTACCTGCTTTAGGGCACACTGGAATCAAGGCCTTGCTGCGAACCATCACAACATTGCTGCTGACCAGCAGGCACACTGCCGTCCTAATACAGATCTTGCATTCCCTTCCACCTCAGCCCTTCGACTCACTCCGAGCCCGTAGACTTTCGCCGGCGGGACACGTGCTCTTGTAGACCTGTTCCATGTTTGTAAAGAGGGTAGGCGCTGTCGACATACTGAGGCGCTTGTAGCGACGTCGCGGCGCGTAGGCGCCCAGCCCAAAGCTCGCCACCGCCCTCCATGATCACGTGACAACTGGCACAGCAGCTGCAAAGCTACCTCCGAGCACAGCGCATTGCTCGAAGGCAGCACTGCGCTGCTGTACCAATTGTCACGTGATCATAGAGGGCGGCGGTGAGCTTTGGGCTGGGCGGAGCCTACGCGCCGCGACGTCGCTACAAGCGCCTCAGTATGTCGACAGCGCCTACCCCTCTTTACAAACATGGAACAGGTCTATAAGAGCACGTGTCTACTCCCTGCCCCTTCACACTACCTGGGCAGAGGAATTTGTGCTTTGGAAGCTTCGGGCCAGGGTAGCCCTTGCACCGGTTGTCCTCTCAACGTGGAACCGGTCTACAACGTGGAACTAGGTGCTACGAGTCATTACTGTTCGGTCCCACTGATACAGGGAGAAACATACCGCCTTGCAAGGACACGTCATGGGCTACAATAGGGACGCTTCCCGTCCCCTACTGCAAGCCGGCCTTCTCTGCAGTATTGCGACAAGTTATGACCACTGGATTCATAACAGATTCTACGAGACACTGCTTGGATTCATACTCAACTCAGTTATAGCACACATCTAGCGCGCACATGCACAGGAAGTATTATGTCTTAAAGGCGATCCTTATCGTAATAAAGCAAAAAACACAGCAATCTATAGACAATGTGGCTTTAAACGCATTTAACCGCTAACATTACTGTGTACAGTTTTGGATTTTTAAATATATTTCGTCGGCAGCGCCTGGCGAGGTCCTACTTCCTGTATGTATTTCTGTGTCTTTCTTTGCTTCTTCCTTAGCTCGGCTGTTTTTGTTTTCGTGGCGTCACCTGTCAGGGTCATTTCTTCGCGGTCGTTGCCGGCGCACGCGTGGGAGGTCATCCTAGCAGCGGTGCGCCCGTTTTGTCGGCCGTCTCTTTCGGCGACAGCCGGGCTTGCTCCGCTGGCCACGCGTGGCCGCCTTCTGACGCGCCTTCACCGCCTCCGCCCGTTGCGGACACCCAGAATAGACGGCTCATCCTCGTCGTATACACAGCAATTCCCCGGGACCGCAACTATACTGCCGCCGGTGCACTCTCTAATGTTGAATTCTAATGGTAGAGTCGGAGCAGCCGACGGACTCCGCGAGCGCGGGCACTCGACTCTGGCGTTAGAGCAACGCCTCCAGATCCGCGATTGGAACGCAACACGTGCCGCTGGAGCCAGGCGGAAGCGGATGGTCTATCTTTCGAGTGACGAGTTGCCCAGAGTACCTTGCATACTGTTATTCCATTCCGCTGTCGGAATTCCCGCGGCAGTTTCAACGTCGCTGTTACTCTCCGATGAATCGCTTGTGCGGGAACTTTTTTCTGACTCGGAGCTGTCGCTATGGAGCCGCGGAAGCAATGCCGCTCAATCTGCCGATTCATCCATGTCCTCCGCCATTACCACCAAAAGAAGCGATTCCCGGCGGCGCCCCCAAGCCAGGCGAACGTGTTGAAGGAAGTGCGTCACGCCGAGTTCCGCTACACTCCGCCGATTTTGGCGGAGCAGCTTTTCCTGCTCCGCGGAGTGACTCCCGCTCAGAATCCACCCCGACTCTTTCACTGGAACTCTTTACTCCCGCCCTCACTCTGCCATTGGAACACACTTGCTCCAAAAGGAGCAGAAAAACTTGCTCCGACTCCGCCATTGGAATTCAACATAAGAACAAAAAAAAAGTCCTTTGACTCCTTTCGGATAGTACTGACTTGTCACGCATATGACCCTGTTTAAAGGGGCACGCCAGCTCTCTTTGAGGGTCTCTTCTGAGCGTGGTGTGACCCACAAGAGAGTTAAGGTGCCTCTTTAAACGTGCCAATTCGCGGACATGTCCAATACACAGGGAATCGTTATGTCGCCTTCACTTCTTTTCTAATTAAGGCTCTTTTTGGCTTAATGAGGACCTCTCTGAGGAGCTCGTTTCTCATCGGTTTCACGTTGTTGCGTGCAAATGAAAAGGGTTGAGACGTGTTCGTGGCGCCAGTCGCATGGATTCGTACGCGACATTGAAGCGCCTTCCTGGAAGGGGTGCGGCCTCCTCGGTACATGCGGTATCTGCGCATCGACAGCTGCGAAGCCCCTCCCGAGGCGACCGCTCTCTCTGTCGAGGAGGTCGGCGGGACCGAGGCGTCCTTCCGAACGCGACAGGTCGCAGCTGCCGCCTTTCGCAACTTTGTAGCCACCGGATGTGGATGGGACATCTTCCTTCCGACTCGTCTCGCGGCTGCACGTCCCACGTTGGCGTGCCTTTCGTTCGGAAAAAAAAAAATAAGGGGGGGGGGACTCGTACTTCCTGTCGTTGAGCAGTGGCCGCTGAGAGTGATGTAATTGTGATTCCAATAATCCTATACCTCAAACGAAGACTTCCGCAGATCACATCAACCATACGTCCAGCCTCGCGACTTCGACCGTACAAATGGTCCGCTCCCACGTTTCCTGATGTCATCGCTTCATCTGATCTCCGATCCTGAGTTCTCTTCTGGTTTAAGGATACCCACGGAAGTATACTTTTGCGCGTTATCCGTTATCTACGCTACGCACATATGGCTTTCGTAAATGAGCTTCTTCTTATTCATAATTATGTCCGCCGCAGGGGTGTGTAGCGATTACGGTGCTCGGCTGCTGACCCACAGGTCGCGGGTTCGATCCCGGCCGCGGCGGTCGATAACGATGGAGGCGAAATGCTAGAGGCCCGTGTTACTGTGTGGTGTCAGTGCACGTTGAGAACACCAGGTGGTCGAAATTTCCGGAGCCCTTCACTGCGTCGTCTCTCATAATCATATCGTGGTTTTGGGACGTAAAACCTCACATATTATTATTATGAGATATTGCCACGCGAGTTTAATGCTTTATTTTGATGGGTTCAGGTTACGCCCACAAATACTGTTCAGCCATGCTCGGCGCAGACCGCGCCGCAGTGCTTGAGAAGCTTCGAAACTGTTCAAGATCGTTGTGTTAAGATTACGCGCAGGACGCCAATAGTCAAGCTTATCGGAGAGCTTACGCGAGCACCAGCGATAAGGCTCGGATGTTGCATGTAAAAGTGGCCGACGCACCTCGCCGCAGATCAGATTACTGACGGCCGACGCTCTGTTCGCCGCTATCAGTGTACATCTTGAAGCTTGTACATTTCAGTTTCCGGGCACAGGTTCGCCCAGATAAAACGTTTCGTCTTGAAACTGAGTTCTGCTTTCGTCAACGTCACGACCACGTGACACTATGAGATGCTCCTGTAACCTTACACGCAGCGCCTGCACAGAACTATCGGGCAGGGACGTGAAAAAGTGCCCGATTTGAGCGCTGAAATCGATTATGCTTGTCGGAGGCTTTTCCTCCTTCACAGTCGTGCGCACTTTTTTCGGGGTAATCATGAAGTATATCGCAGAAATGGCCTGTAACGCGTTAAAGCGAGTTGCTCCCGCGAGCTCGTACCGTTTGGAGAGCTCCTCGGGTTCGCTTCAACTTCTTTCTCGCGTTTGTTCGTACACGCCTCGCTGCCCCGGTGACTGGTTGCGCGGCACACCCCGAATTCGTTGCTTCGAGATTTGTCGCGTGACACGCCGCTCGACCCAGCACTGTTTGTCTCCCTCGTTGAACCCGACGGCGACAGCGAGTGTGTCTCGTCTCCGCCACGTTTCGTCGCTCGCGTGACGCGCTTTGAGGGGGGAGAGATTTCACGCCGCGGCTCAAGAACCGCGAGTGGCAGTATACGCGACGCCGCTGAGACGTACGTCGGACGGGCGACCCCGCCGCATCGCTCGTCAGGGGAGACTTTTCGCCGCGGCGTCGTGAACGGGCGCGAAAGGTGCCGTCCCGGCGTCGTCGTCAGCGGCAACGGCGCCTTCTGGCGCGCGCGGGCGTGCGTCGGTGTCGTGAGCAATGATCCCGGGAGGCCGCCCTGACAACGGCGCTGTTCCTCTTCCTACTGCTGCGGGTGAGGAGGGCGGTTTACACCCTCGTCGCTATAGAAGAAACCCGAAGGAGCCAACGACCTTTCGCTTCCGCGCCCGGAGTTCGAGTCCTCTCGCCTTCAGTCGCGGCCGGTCTGGGCGAGGAGGGTGTGCGCGGAAGTACCGAAGTGTGCACCGCCGAACGTTATCCCTCGCGGCTGCAGCTCTGGGTTTTACTTCCCGGAAAGCACGGGCTCGTGCCCGAGCGTCGCTCTTCTGAGATGCAGAAATGCCCGAGTGGGCACACAGACAGCTTACCAAGGTGGCGCGGTGTTAAAGAAGAAAAGCGTGCAAACTGAGGGAGACAGACAGGCAGGCACAGACTTCGCGGGAGGGTGTATATACGCGGATGGCTCGGGAACTCAAAGCCGCCGCCGCCGCCTCCGCTGTTGCTGTGCCGGCGGTGTTATTTGTGGGAACCGGCGGTCTGCCTCCTCTCCGGTCTCGCGCTCCATTGACTCGCATTCTCTTTTTCGCAGTTTGTGCTGCTGTCTTCCCGCCTGCCTTTCCTCGTGGTTCTCTTCTTGGAGAGAAATGGAACCTTCAAGAATAACCCTTCACTCCCGCATAAAACAAAATAATAATGTATGCCCATGCTGTGCGCGAGCTAATGGCGGCCCCTGCTTCGCGCTCGCCTCGCTGTTTCGCTGACTAGTCTTTCCGTCTACATTTGCCTCGTGGAGCTAACGGAATCTAGGAGTACAGTGATCTGGGCTTAGCTTACGCTGAGGGCTTAGCTTACAGCAAAGTTGGAGCACAGTGATCTAGGCCTTAGTGAACTGGGTGTATGTGACTTAGCTTTTTTTTTTTTCTTTCATCTTGTCGCGATGTAACGTAATCAAGCAGTAACGGATTCGCGAACGGCGTGCTAAAGACAAAGCAACAGTTGCTGTCTACGACCGCCTGTTAGATCCTCCATCTCTCCTTTCGTGCTACATTTGGAGGTTTGGCGGGGTCCGCCGTGGTGGATCAGTGTTTACGGTGCTCGGCTGCTGACCCGAAGGTCGCGGGTTCGATCCCGGCCGCGGTGGTCGCATTTAGATGGAGGCGAAATGGTAGAGGCCCGTGTACTGTGCCATGTCAAGTGCACATTAAAGAAGTAACTGTTATATTTTGAACGTTTCACAAATGCAGTATCAAACGTACAGCGCGTGACTTTAGAATTGCATCGGTTAGTGACGTCATGTGGCACTGTGCACAGTTGGTGTGCGATGACCGAAGCACCGTGCCGCATGCTTCACGACCTGAAGGACATCATACAGCGCGTGTATTGCTCCTGAAGGAGTATATGCCTGCAGAACTCATTTTCTTCTAAGCGAATACCTTTTTCAGGTATATTTTACAGATTGTAGTATGTTATATAAATTTGCGCCCAAACTGTCCTAAGGTACTTTCGTGAATGCATAAATGTGATTACCCTATGAAAGTTGTTCGGGACATTTCTTTGCATAGTGCATTTGCATTTCTTTGCATCAAAAT
The DNA here is from genome assembly GCA_030522465.1 of Rhipicephalus appendiculatus. Taxonomy (NCBI): domain Eukaryota; kingdom Metazoa; phylum Arthropoda; class Arachnida; order Ixodida; family Ixodidae; genus Rhipicephalus; species Rhipicephalus appendiculatus. Next base: position 104,287 of record JALIZH010025874.1, on the reverse strand, counting down.
CCCTTAAAAATCGCCAGTTAAAGGTAAGGTTTTGCGAGTTATTTAGTTTAAACACGTGCAAGTACTTTCTCCGTGCACACTGCGTATGCTCCCATATGGAGGCGAAGGCCATGCGTCAAGTGGGCTTCCACTCATAGTGTCTCGCCTTGCGGGGGAAGCCAGCTTCGGAGAGCGCTTTTTTGTAACCGCTTGCGAATGCTGCCTGACCAGCACAACTTTGCAGTGGGCGCGTGTGAATTGTTGTACCGTGCCTGCGGTCGCATTTAAAATATCGGGAGACGATGCTTAATATGGAATTCTTGGGGTTTCACGTCCCAAACCTACGATATGATTATGAGAGACGTCATTGTGGAGGGCTCCGGAAATTTTGACCACTTGGAGTTCTTTAACGTGCACATAAATTTAAGTACATGGGCCTGTAGTGTTTTCGATTGATTGAAAATGCGGCCGGGATTTGATCCTGCGACCTGCGGGTCAGCAGTCGAGCGCCGTAGCTGCTAGACCACCGTAACTGGTAAGCCGATGTTGGCAAATACTGCTGTCTGGTTTAAAAAAGCCGGCAGATCCCACGCACTGTAGGAATCGATCCAATGCGAAGCCGCCAGGAAGGAGCAAATCATGCTTTACATAATTTGCATGTCATGTTTTACATGTTAGGACCTGTCATTTATGTTCATGATACAGTCATGTCACTCAATACCAAATTTGGTGTATCTCAAGCTAACGAAACGGCCGCGAGCACGCCATGAGCGTGGCATGCAAGTCATGTCGCACATGACAAGTCATGATTTCCATATTACGACTTGTCATTTATGTTCCTCATACAGTCATGTCACTCAATACCAAATTTGGTGTATATCAAGCTAACAAAACGGCCGCGAGCACGCCATGAGCGTGGCATGCAAGTCATGTCGCTCATGACATGTCATGATTTCCATATTGCCACTTGTCATTTATGTTCCTCATACAGTCACGTCATTCAGTCCCAAATTTGGTGTATATCAAGCTAACAAAACGGCCGCGAGCACGCCATGAGCGTGGCATGCAAGTCATGTCGCTCATGACATGTCATGATTTCCATATTGCCACTTGTCATTTATGTTCCTCATACAGTCACGTCATTCAATCCCAAATTTGGTGTATATCAAGCTAACAAAACGGCCGCGAGCACGCCATGAGCGTGGCATGCAAGTCATGTCGCTCATGACATGTCATGATTTCCATATTGCCACTTGTCATTTATGTTCCTCATACAGTCATGTCACTCAATACCAAATTTGGTGTATCTCAAGCTAACGAAACGGCCGCGAGCACGCCATGAGCGTGGCATGAAAGTCATGTCGCTCATGACATGTCATGATTTCCATATTGCCACTTGTTATTTATGTTCTTCATACAGTCACGTCATTCAATCCCAAATTTGGTGTATATCAAGCTAACGAAACGGCCGCGAGCACGCCATGAGCGTGGCATGCAAGTCATGTCGCTCATGACATGTCATGATTTCCATACTGCCACTTGTCATTTATTATCGTCATACAGTCACGTCACTCGATCCCAAATTTGGTGTATATCAAGCTAACGAAACGGCCGCGAGCGCGCCATGAGCGTGGCATGTAAATCAAATCATGTTGTTCATGACATGCACGTCATTATTTGCATGTTACCACCTGTCATTTATGTTCGTCATACAGTCACGTCAGTCAATCCCAAATTTGGTGTATATCAAGCTAACGAAACGGCCGCGAACGCGCCATGAGCGTGGCATGTAAATCATACTTTGCATGACAAGTTAGTCATGATTTTCATGATATGACCAGCCATTTATGTTCGTCATACAGTCATGTTATGACATACCAAATGTGGTATAAATCCCATTAACGATACGGCCAGGAGAGCAAAAAGTCGTAGGCGGCTAGATAGATAGCTAGATAGATAGATACGCTCAAAGTCGCCGAAGTTCGCTAAGAAATGCTTCGCATTTAAAAGAGACAGGGAGAGAGATTGCGAGCGAGGAGCCAAGTAATACAGGCTTTATGCGAAATCAGCTCCGGGGAATCAATCGCACGCTATTTTGCAACGCATAAAAGTGATAAGCCTAGCTGCATATTTTCAGTAGCTGACGATCGCACTTTTCAAAGAAGAAAGGTAAACGATATATGCACGGAATGTCTTTTTTTCTTTTTACCGTTCTCGGTTCTTGACGCGCTCTTCTGTTGGGGTGAACGGAAGTAGTGTCGCTCGGCGTGTATGGTCATGTCGAGGAAGTGTCGTCGACTTCTCCTGCTAGCGCGGATTCACTTTTGGAGCAGCCCGAGCGGATGCGGCGCTATTCGGTGGAGAGGTTATATTACCGCGTCTTCGCCGCCCGAGTCGGATTTACGATTGCAGCCTTCGCGAGTCTTCAGCACCTCCCAATAAAGCCTCTACTGGGAAGTGGAAAGCTAAACAGGGCATCTTCCTCTGCTGGTCGTTGAGCGACGCCCGGCTCTTCCTCTGGGAAGGAGTTGTCCGATGGTGCGAGGTGCTTTCTTCATTGTGAGCAGGACGCAACCGAGGGAACAGCGGGGCGCGCAAACCCGGTGCGCGCTTTCTTACTACGTGGTCCTTCATTGCAGCGGCTCTGCCCAAAGTAGAAAGCGACGAGGGTTCAACGGTTCCACCCTTTTGCCTGCGTCCGCCCCGGGGCCGTGACGGTGCGGCGGTGTCCTTTGAGGGCGCGCGCGCGGTGTCTCATCCATCTTGCGGCGCCATCCGTCTTCGTCTCTCGGCCGCAGCTGCGCTGCTGATATCGGTGGTGGTGGTGGCCGAGGCTGCTGCGCAACCGAGGCCTCACTCGCTTACTTTTTGCCGCAGTGCGTCGTCGTCGGCGTTGTTTCTGCAGCTGATAATAATCCCTGCAGTCTTAGATAAACGGGAGCCTGCAGTGCACAGAGCCCTCCTTCCAGAAGCATCGCGTTCGAAGGAACGGTGCACTGCTGCGGGAAAAAAAAAAAAGCCGGAGGAGCCGTGCGCCTTGTCGTGTCCTGTGCGGCCAGATCTCGCCATCTCGCGGCGATGGCTGCCTCTTAATGAGGCGGCCACCCACGGCGCACGTGTCCCGTGCGAGTTGCGGCGGTGTCGGGCTGCCGCGCGACCGAGAGGTGCACGCGCCTATTCTTCTGTGCCCGAGCGTGAAAGCGTGGGAGGCGCGGGAGGGCCGAGCTCGAAACGGCGCGTCGCCGTTGCGCAACGAGCGAGCACGAGCGGGAAGCGATAAAACGGGAATACGTTCCTGGAATATGTTGACTGTGGGCTGTTGTGTTGGGCGCGAATGTGTCCGCGCCTTTGTGGTCACGTGAACCCGTGCTCCCGGCACGGAGGGAGGCTCGGTAAACTGGCAGATGTGCTTGCTGATTGGCCTGTCCGGGCGGCGGGCAGTGACCCCAATAGAACTGGCACCATGAGCTAAAAGGGTGGTAGTTTTGACCGTAGTTGGTATTCCCATAGTCTAATACATGCTCAATTGGGGGAAAGAGGACAGGAAAAGAAACGCGGACAAGCGCGTTTGTCTACAGTTAACCTTGTCCTGTGCCCTTTTTGAGCTTTCACGTTTATTAGCTTGGAGTTGTAGGAGGAGAGCAGGAATTAGTCCAACACCGCTGTTGACTGGACACGGGACGAGCACGGCTTGCATCAAACGTGTGGAAAACCTCGTGATAGAATTTTACTTCGGTCTTAATAAATTCAAAGTATCAGTAAATTGCGACTGGCATGGTCAGTATATATTTATGATTTGCAGAATATCGCTTTTCTTCCCGACGCTTCCGTGCGGTGGCCGAGACGGTCGACGTGCAATGTGTATCGATATGTCTCGGACTCGTGTATTGTCCTCGTCAATTCTTTTGTTGCCATGCGTGATTGCAACAGCTTGGTCGCGAGCTGCGTATCCTTCCACTTCCATCATTACTTACTTAAACAAGAGGCAGCGCAAGAAGGCGATTACAATGGCAAGGCACGTGTACACCGGGCAGCCGGAAATCTCAACTAAATTTTCATCATTGCTGGTTTGAACCCTCTGCGCGATGCCAAATGGGCTTTCTGTTTCACTCTGTTTTCTCTGAGCTTTCTTATAAGAGCACTCGCTTTTACTTACCGCGACGTAAGGTGGAATGAATTTGCGAGTTTGTCAGCGGTGTTGGCATCGCTGCCCCGTATGCTTCGCGACACTATGCTTCATCTTAATGAAAACCAGCAGACAATGAAGCCAAGGAAGGTAGAGGGGACGTTAATTGTACTGTTTTAAGTGTATTGTTGTAATTCTGATATAGATGCGAAGAAAGTGAAGTGGACGAAAAGACAACTTGCTGCCGGCAGACACCGAACCTGCGACCTTAGGTCGCAGTTTCGGTGTCTGCCGGTCGTACAGTACAAGTGTTCGAAGAGTTAATGCCGAAACGATAATATCGAGCTAGAATCGAAGAAAGCGCACGTAACTGGCCGAAGGGTGGCTGCAGTGTCAGAGCGGTTACGGCACAATCGGTCGTAGATCAGGTTCGTCGTCTGAGACGGAATTCGCGTTTCACCGATTTTTGTTTACTATGTGTTTACTGTTGAATAACACGTGTACGACGTGTGTCTGCTATCGTCACCCGGTCGTGACTAGGTGTACTTGGGGTACCCGCTCCTCCGCAGTATACTTGTCTTCCATGCATTTTGGCCCTCACATGACAGTATCCCGCCTATACATAACTTGCAAGTGACGTCAGTTCCTGTCTTCCGTCCGCCATTACCGAGCACACGGAGCACATACGTCTCAGTGACCGCGCCGTGTTTACGTTCGGGCGGCGGATCGTTTGGCGTAGTGCGCGCGTTTTGATCGTTTGCCTTGCGGGTATGACGAAGGAGAATCGTTCCGGACATTATGCAGCCAGCAGCGAAGCAGTGTTGAATGGGGAACTCGGATCGCCCGTGTCTGCAGTGTCCGAGTCCATGGTGTCGCACGTAATGGGTGAAACAACTTTGCACGAGATTTGGAAACATAGCTTGCCTTATATGAAGTGACGCCCGCACACTCGTACGTTGTTCAATCTTGGGATCCTTCCTGTTTATGCGCGCATGAGCCATGTGCTCCGCTTCTCGGACAGCTCTTTCGTGCGGTCGCACGGGTTTGTGATCACCTTTGGCAAACAGTACGCCCCCGCTACTGGTCCTTTTTTATCTCATTTACACTTACTTCTCGTGCGGCAGTCAAATATCGCCATTGCGACGGACGGCGTTGACGGGAAACGCGAGAGCCGCACAGCTTGACTCGATGTCGTCTGCTGCCATGTGCTCGGTGATGGCGGCGCATATGGCCGAGATCGTATCACAGACTTCCGCAGTGTGACGTACTTGCAAGTTATGTATTGGAGTGACCGCGTCCTCCATTGCCGGCATTGAGGACCCGTCATCTTTCAAAAGTCCCTAACCGATCATATCTTGAGCTTCTAATTGACTTAGTATAGTCTGAACATGTATTTTCATTAAATTGATGTACTTTTTATGTTCTATTTTTCCTGCAGTTTTTGTTATATTACCCACCCCCTCTGTAACGCCTTTATGCGCCCTGAAGGGTAATGTAAATAAGTAAATTGATTAAATAATTAATAAAGATATGAGCGGCTTGTGCCTCTACGCTGTGGATCAATACGCCGTTGTTTATTGCCTATGGCGTTTCGCTGCTTATCATGAAAGTTCTATTCGCGGCCGCAGGCCATCACATTTCGATAGGGGGACGGATTGCGGAAAAGCTCGTCGACCACGCTCTGAGCGTACTCAGAACCCCCGACGGTAAAAAAAAATAAATAATAATAATTAAAATTAAAAAAAATAATAATAATAAGACCGCAGAGAAAGGACCTGGTCCTTTCTCCGTGGTCTTCTGTATGAAACCCACTAAGATTTTCAGGACTTCTTAACCACGCAATGCATGGTGCCTGTTTTTTTCCTATCCGAAGAAAGCAAGGCGTAAAAATGCCACTACGCTCCTTCGCGGTTATCAGCTTCATCTGATGCTTAGGGATCTTTCATTTCCTGTATCCCAGGTTTCAACAGTAATATCAATCGTCAACAGTTATGCCAAACGTCAAGCGTCGATAGTAATGCCAATCGAACGTTGGGTACATCAGAGGCGTCAGGGTCGTAACAGCGCTAATCGGGCGTCGTTGCAATTGCCGTTAGTCCGTTAATACTTGTTTGTATTTTTAAGCACTGGGTGAGCGCAGGCTTCCGCGACTTCGCAGAATCATCATTCGATCTACATTTGAGCTCCGACTGTACCTCACAGATAGTATTTGGTTCCTGCTGACAACGTAGCCTTTGTGTACATCTTTCAAAATGTACTCAAAGGCTACGTTTGTGTACATTTTGTGCATGACATAAGGCTGTGCATGACATAAGAAATGTACATAAGACACTAGGGCTGTTCAGGTGTCAGACAGATCCGTCTGTCTGACATTTGAACAGCCCTGGAGTCTTATGGAGATGGTCTTAAGTCAATAGTCTTGAGGCCTGACCACACGTACGCGTTGCAGCGCGTCAGCGCGTGGCGCGTAGACCTGGTTCCGCGCCCTCTCCTTATGAAGGGAGAGGGCGAGTGGCTACACGAAGTTGCACGCCCTCTCTCCATAGAGAGAGGGCGCGACGCGGAGTTTACAAGCCACGCGCTGACGCGCTGCAACGCGTACGTGTGGTCAGGAAAAAATGAGAGTGACGCTTTCTGAAGACCTGGTCCAAGTGTTTTTTCCGGAGTTCTCTCGCTGTCTCAGAGGACCGACGCTGTTTCTCCCCGTGCATGCTTCGGCGATGATTCGCAGGCGCGGCCTCTTCGTGCGCCGGTGGGTGCTTGATGCCGCGTGGTGTGCGCCTCGTGGCCCCCCTCTCGAGAAAGAAGCGAGACACTGGTCGTTGTTTTGCGCGCCCTGTTCTTAGCGCCTATGAATAGACCCCCGGCCTGGGCCCCTCGAGTCGCCCGCGTTGCCCGTTCGGCTAGGCCGTACGTGGGAGCACTCTCGTGGCTCTCTCCTTAAGAGCTGCCGAGGGAAGCGGGACCGTTGTTTGTACACACAGACGGGCTATACACACGCACCAAACCCCACGTATAGCGCACCGTCGGCGCCGCCATCGCTATACACACTCCGCAGCCACGTCAGCCTGTGCTGTTTCGGGTGCCACGGCGTGCTGTGTGCCGCGCTCCCATGTTTCCGAATGTGAATTGCCCGGCAGAAGCTTGGCGCTGCATCTGCGGTCCTCCGCTTCCGAGACAAGCGGTGCCGAGACCCTCTAGCGATTGACTGGAGGAACGCATCATTGCGCACGTCGCCCTTCTTATTGAGAAAAAAAAAAGATAATTTTGCCATCAACAACATGTGCTAGACGGCCACATTGCTCGAGCAGAGCTTGATGCTCGATGTCAGTGCACGCTGAAGAATTGGTCGAAATTTCCGGAGCCCTCGACTACGGCGTCTCTCATAATCATGCCGGAGTTTTGGGACGTAAGACCCCAGATATTAATATTATTAGAGCTTGATGCTCCTCTTGCTAAGACTACTTAAAAAAAAAACATGGAGAAAAAGGACTGCTGATATTCTGAATTACTAATTCTATAGTTCACGGTGTGTACCTGTTTCTGGCGCGAAATACCTATGGTGAAATGGGGAAACGTAAAAAGAGATACTTGAAGCGCCGGTTTAATAATGTCGTTATCTTTATTAAATTGTACAAGAACTTCATGGTCATCATTCCGGCGTCATTGTGGTGGCTTTTTCGTTATGTTCTCTGCGGGAGACATTGGTTTCCAAACAATTAGCGGAATTTTCCCAGCAATTTTCCATCATGACGTCGTGCTCTCGGACACCTTGGTATTTGGTATGAAAAAAAAAAAAAAGGCGGAAAGGACAGAGGCGCAACTAGAGCTGTGGTTGTCAACTCGTGGTTTGATAATTTTTTCACACACTATCAGCTGCGCTTTCTCGACCGTATTCACATTTTGATATTTGCTTTTCTGATAGCGTTCATAGGCTGGATGTGAAAATGCGAAGCATTTCATAGCGAACTTCGGCGACTTTGAGCGTATCTATCTATCCAGCCGCCTACTACTTTGTGCTTTCCTGGCCGTTTCGTTAATGGAATCTATGCTCAAATTGGCATGGCATAACATGACTGTATGACGAATATAAATTACCGGTCATAACATGAAAATCATGACATGTATGTAACGAACGGCGTGACTTACATGCCATAATCTTAGTGCTCTTGCGGCCGTTTCGTTAACTTGATATATAGCAAAATTGGTATGACATGACATGACTGTATGACGAACATATGTGACAGGCTCTAACGTGCAAATCACGACACGCATCTCATGTACAGCATGATTTACATGACATGGTTCTCGGGGCGCGCGCGGCCCTTTAATTAAATGAATGTATACCAAAAGTGGTATGACGAGACATTTCAGTATGACGAACATAAATGATAGATACTGACAGAACAATTATGGACATGTATGATATGTACAGCATGACTTACATACCACGCTAATGGTACGCTCTCGGCCTTTCCCTATCTTGACATATACCGAATTTGGTATTGCTCGACGTGCCTGTATGACGAACATAAATGACAGGTGGTAACATGAAAATCGTGACATTTTAATGTACAACTTGATTTACATGCCTTGCTAATGACGCGCTCGCGGCCATTTCGCTGGCTCGATATACACGGAAATTGGTTTTGCGTGACGTGACTGTATAACGAACATAAATGACAGGTGGCAACTTGAAAATCATGGCATGCATGTCACGTACGACACGGATTACATGCCACTAATATTGCGCTCGTGGCCGTTTCGCTAGCTTGACATGAACCAAATTTGGTATTGCGTGACGTGACTGTATCACGAACATAAATGGCAGGTGGTAACATGAAAGTCGGGCAGGCATTTAACGTACAACATGATTTACATGTCACGCTCAGTGATGCGCTTGCGGCCCATTTCATTGACTTGATCTGCACCAAAATTAGTTTTGCGCGTAGCGATTGTATGACGAACATAAATGGCAGGTGGTAACATCAAAATCCTGGCATTTATGTCATGCACGGCATGACTTGCATGCCACGCTCATGGTGCGCTCGCAGCCGGTTCGCTTGCTCGCTATACACCGAAATTGGTGTTGCGTGACGTGGTCGTATGACGAACATAAATGACGGGTCCTAACATGGGAATCATGATATGCGTGTCATTTACTGTATATATACCAAAATTGGTTCGGCATGATAAAGTGCGTGACGAACATAAATGACTGGTCATGCATTGTACATACCAAAAGATACGTTTCATTAGCATGGTATATACCAGATTTTGCATGCATGCGTGCATGACAAGCATGCGATATGTGGTGAACTAGGTGTCATTACATGAATGACTTCATTTGCCTCGGAGACAAACAAGGCGATGTATGCAGCTCTTTGCTGGCTGCTTCGCATTAAATCGATTCCCACAGTGCGTAGGATCTGTCGGATTTTCCTTGCATAGCAGCGGCGCGTTGCATCGTTATGTTTCTCCGCAGAAAAAGTGAAGCAGCGAATATTTCGAGATTTCTCTGGTTGGTTTTACGTAAATGCCCCGTATACAAACATCGTTCTCCGGCATGCACAGGGATCATAATGCGTGATACACCTCACGCACTCTCAAGCAACGTTCCTTGTCCTTCGGGGTCTGGCTGACGTTGGTGCAGTTGTGTGTGGCTTCCTACTCGCCGGTTCTGTAGACATTCGAGCCTACGACTTCCTCGATTGCAACCAACAGCGGTGCTCGAAGTGAACGCGCCTCCTTTCGGTCCCGAGCAGTTCGATCGAGGAAGCTGCCCTTATCTCGCTAATTGCGCAGTATGCCAGCGCAGCGGGAGCTCCTTCTGCAGCGCCGTTGTTATACAATCCGTGCGCCTCGCTTCGTGGTGGTCTGCGCTTCGTCCAGCGGGAGCTCGTTCTTGGCACTACTCCACCGGGAGATTGGCCACGTTGCTGATGCCGCTTTGCTGGTGGCCGTTCGTGGCTGCCATTATATATCTCGCCAGCTGGCTTTCCAGAACGGCCGCACGTGTGTCTACGGACCCGGGACGCGAGGGAGCAGCACCTACGAACGCAAATAAACATCGCGGCCGAGGGCATAAGTCGGTCCTGGAACTGGCGCGCAGCGGCATATGGGAACAACACTTAACGCGCTGTTGCTGTGGCGATGTGTGTCGATTTCCGGGCTATAATTACCCTTCCATAGATCGCGTACGCAGCAGTGCTACCGCGATGCGGGTCCATATATTTCACGTACGACGCGTCATGCGCGGTTTCTTCAAATTAAGTGGCCTCGTTTGATATTTCCGCCAAGCGCCCTTACTCCGTGCGCCAAACGAGTCGCGCATCTCTTCCACAATCGCTGTGAACTCGCTGGCTTACGCGAGGGAGCGGTTGCAGGTTGCCGTAGATGTGAGTGGACGATAAAATTTTGAAGGCGGGAGGAAGCGCTCCATGGATTTCTCACATTTAGAGCTTGGCTAGATGTGTACAGGCTCACTCGCAATTTGGCAGTAACTGCACGTGCTTTGTGCGCATCCCAAGCATTGAGCCATGAATCTTTCATGGTCAGAAACTTGCAGACTGTCAGTTGAGGTCAGTTTACATACGGACAGCGAAGGACGGCGGCATAACTGTAGGTACATTCGTTGTGCGTTCGACGTTATAAATAGGGACTGCCCACGCACCTGTGAAGTGGCTACAACATCGAGCGATCTAAAGCAGGAATTGGGAAGTGCGTCATAGCGATTCATAGAGCTGCTGCGTTTCGCTATGTGAGAATTTCGGCTGCTGATTTCGCATTCCTGACGCGAAAGGGATTTTGCGTAAAACGTAATTCCTCTTCATTTGACCAGGAGCAGAGGACGCGAACCCTCCGAAATCGGTGGTGGCCTCTCTGTATTTCACACAAATACGAAGCGGAATGATTACTGCGAATTGGGCCAGTTGAAAGGGGTTCCTGGTAATGAAGGAAACACAGGGCTAATACATGGAACTAGGGAATAAACTGGCCAATTGCGTTCGTGCCGTCAGTTCATTTCTTTGTCCCTTGTTAGCGCAGTCATTCATTTTGCATACCGTGGAACACGTCCCGGAACCGTTCACAGGTTCAGCATACTTGCACGCATACCTATTTTAACAGTGGCTTTCCGGGCGGTTTTGTTCAGCCAACTGCCACAAGAAACAACAGGCAGTTTTAGAACAGCGTCCGCAAAGCTTTGCGTTCGCGTTTGTCATCACTGCGCATGCGTCGTACGCTAACCTCTTACACGGCCCCCGTTAAGTGATGGAAAATAGCGGGCGACCGCAAGAACCGCCATCTTTGCGTACGCTATTCTAAAACTCTCCAGGTACCTACAGTACCATTGTTGTAACTGGGTGTATTGGTTACCCCTGCCCCTTATCAATACCATTGAAACTTGCACGAGCTCGTGGCGTTTTTCCGTTCTCGGCGCAGCCGCTGGCTCGCCTCGGTCTATTGCGCTCGCGGCCGTATAGCGGTGCACCCTTCTGGCTCGCTTCCCGGCCGAGCCTCTGGCCGCATGCGCTGCATCAACGCCGTTCGTCGCCGCCTTCCATTCCGTCTTCCTACTCGCGCCCATTTTCCTCTCTCGCCCTGGTTGCATATATATATATATACACACACACGCCAGCGTTTTAAGGCGCAGCCTGCTCCAAAGGCCGCTGCTTTGCCGGCTGAGCCGACCTTCCCGACGGCGTGCAATGCTTAATGGCGCTGGCCCCCTGAGCAGACAACACCTTTCGACGACGCTGTTTTCAGAACGCCGCGTCCGCTTTTCTCTGGGAGCTGTCGGTCCGTGTGGGAAGAAGGACGATGCAGTTGTGACGAATCGAGGACCATTAGTCTCCGTACAGGTAGTTGAGAACGCGGTTCGCGCTCGCCTTCTTTGTCGCTACCTGGCGCATCGGCGCTGTTCGTAAAAGGAGTCGTGAGGCCCTGAGTGTAGTCCCTTTCGGTATCGTGTGTCACCCGAGCGTTGTGGTTCTCGCGGCTACATAATTCGTGCACCCGCCACCCACTTTCCTCCTCGGGGAACTCGAATAGTTATATTATCACCGGTCAAGAGGCTTTGCGAGGTTTGGCGAGATCTGACGATAGATCGCGAGACCTCGTTGATGGTGGCGCGCACGCGAATGATGCAAAAAACAACTAAAGGTTCGTCATAAGCCACGTGATGCTCGAGTCAACGAATGTGTGCCCATCGGCGTACCAAAAGTCGCGGGACGTCACGACACCCGACGTTATCAATGACGTCCCGAATCAGTAAATTTTCTGTCGTCGTTGTGACGTCATCTGATGACGTCACTACCAGACGTAATCTAATGACGTACGCGTGACGTCGTCGCTTGGTCCAATATATGTCGATCGCCACGTGCGGTGCTATTGGTTTGTGAGAGTGTGTTTGCGGATGGGAGGGTGGTATTAGTGTAGCAACCTGAGGAAAAAAGGGGACCTTCCCTTTCGAGTCGCCTTAGGCGAGTGCACAAGGGGCCCTGTGAGTATTTGCTTCGGCGCGAACTGGAAGTCGTGTCGAGCACTGCTCGTGCTAGCTCAGCTGGAGTTGCGACTCTGAAGTGCCGACGCGGGTGTACCGTCTTGTGAGCGCCGAGTGCGACTGTCCGCGTAGTAGAGCCAAGGTTCGTCCCAGGGACGTCCCTCAGAGTCACTGCGACGTCGCTTTTTTTCTGTTTTCAACAAAACTGCGAAGGAAACGGCGGCAGAGCAAAGCAGCTCTGTCAGCGGACGGCGCTGTTAACGAGGCTAATTAATGGTTCTGCGCGACCCTCTAGCTGAATGTGCCAGATGAGTTTTGACCCCTAGTGGTGGTTACTTTTAAGAGCCGCAGAGCCATATATTCGTAAACTACATTAGATTGTAGGTATAATAGGGCATCGCATCTACTGCCGCTTTGGTCTCATGGAGGGGCTTTATATGGGGCCTCCATTTCTGTGGTTTACTTTTTTAACCTTCTGAGAGGGAAAGCGGAGTGTTTTCCTAAATATGAAAAGAGTGATTGCTTATTTGTTGCTTTCTGGCTCTTTTAATCCCGGTATTTCATTTTCGCTTTTGTAATACTAAGTAGAACACGCAGTCGTGTCCTTTGTAACACAAGGTTTTACTTTATTGTATGGAGCCAAATAACTGACAAGAGCACATGATTGCAAATGAACGTGTGTCCATTCGTGCAAATGAACGCTTGTGTGTCCATTCGTTTTGCGTCCTTTTGTTTTGGGTGTCTTCCAAGAAAGTTCATGAATGAAGCGGCACTGAAACGCGCGCGTCTGCAAATAAAGCTACTCACAAGTAATGTTGCAAACACCGTGGTTGCAAAGGTATATTCCAGAAGAACTTGGTGTCCGACATTCTCCAGACTTTCAAAATATGTCGTATAAACGCAAGCAAAGAAAAAAAAATGAAACGTTCCTGGGCAAAGCCGCATTTCCCTCATTTTTCGAACATTTTGTCAGATTATAGAAAGAAAAAGGCACGCATACCAGTGCATTTGGGTACAGTGCTCAAAATGTGTTGTAGACATTTTCTTGTCTTGCAAACGCTCCTTCACGCTTATTTACCGTGCATATTTCGAGAATTTTTCTGTCCATCATAGACGGGGACCAGCGGTCCTGTTTTGCAGCGTCTGTTATGAGCTCGCAACAGCAGCTGATTTTGGTTGCTATGTTGTCTACGGCTACCGGTGTCCGTCGCAGCTATAGAAAAAAAGAAAGAAAAAGAACATCCACCGTCGGAGCCAGAATCTAGCCTACGTATTCTGCTTGTCATTCGAGTATTGTGCCACAGAGTCTGGCCAATGCTTCAAACTCTTAGGAAAGAGACCCTACTCTAAAAAGAGGTGTTTTTTTACTCCCCTCTTACTCCCCTCCAGAGTCAAACTCTAAAAAAAAGTCGAGTATTTTGGGAGTGTTCATGCTACACAACAATAATCGTCATCTGGCTTGCTCACGTTTCCTGTCTTCAAAACCCGGTTCTCGGCACATTCCTATCAAGAATGCTTATGTCACGCTGATAACGCGCGCGGCGTTCGTGACCGGGAAGTACCGGGACGGCGGTGATAACGCCAGGAAAGTGCGCGGGGTAGATGACGATTATAGTTGTGTAGCAAAAGGACACCCTTTTTACTCGATTATTTCTTAGAGTGCAGATGTGTAGCACTCCCTTTAGAGAGGCACATTGACTCTTTTTAGGAGAGTCGTGTGCTGACTCTTTTTCTTTTTTTGAAGGTCGTGCATCTCGCGACTTTCCTAAAGAGAGTCAATATGACTGTCTAAAGGGAGTGCTACACGTGCGACTCTCGCATGTATAAGAGGGGGAGTCAAAGTTAGAATGTATACGTGCGTGATGTCGGATGAGATCAAATGTTGCGTCATGGAAGAGTAGAATTGCACCCACCAGCCGTCAGACTTAAGCGTGAAGAATGGGTTAAGAGCGTGTAGTTTAGGGCTGCCGTGGTTTAAGAATTGCGTTAAGAGTTGGTGGTTTAAAGCTGCCCACCCGTTACAAAGGGTTCTTAGTGCGTTACTGTCGTTTCGCATGCGTGCGTCGGTCGAGGACTCTGTTGCGATGCGCCGTTGTCGCATTCATGAAAAGGCGGCTACGTAGGTGCAACGAGCGTTTGTTCAGCAAAGCCTGGCAGGCCCTAATTACGACAATTGTGCCGGATCTTGCGTGCCCTTGCCAGAAGGAAGTATAATCAATTAATCAATCAATCGATCAATTAATCGAGCAATCGATCGATCGATCGATGAACCAATGAATCAATTTGTGAATCAATTATTCGTTCATTTAACGTACCCAGAAACTCGCAAGGTATATTGGTGGCGCATGCATCGAGTAAAAAACCTGCGGAACGAACGCTTAGTTCTGGAAAAAATACGTACAAAATGGAAGGAAAATATAAAGACAAAACGTCTTGCTCGGAATCCAAAACAATACAACTGTCCAGTTCAGGGTGGCGATGATATTGTGAATAAGTTTGGGAATAATAATAATAATAATAATAATAATAATAATAATAATAATAATAATAATAATAATAATAATGCATTATTGCACTAAGTTGAGCAAGGCTAGGTCACAGCAGAGGTGGTGGGAACGTTTCAGCTTCTCTTGTTAACCATCTGTACAGAATGCTTGGACGATCACTGAGCTCGCGCCGGTTCATGATGATGATAATTTTCCATCTACGACACATGGCACACATCTAGAATAACAGCTCTGCTGTAATGATTATAATAGTAATACTTTCTCCGCATCGGCATCTCTCGTAGCGTCTGTACTGCCCCTGAAGACAACTCAGTCACGCAGCGAGCGGTTCCACTGCTGAGGGTGTAAATTAAAGCTGTGGGAGCCGGGCGTAATGGCTGCCTGTATCGGATGAGTGCATCTCAGCAGAAGCCAAGGTGTCAGAACCGTCCTTGGCAAAGTTCACCTGCTCCGTGCTGCTCTCCACCTTTCCTCGCTTCCGCATGCCAGTTTGGCTGTTAGCTACCGGCTCGTGCCGGGCTGCGTTATTTTTGCTTATTGCCGCCACACCATGTTTCTTGCTATCGTTTTCTTATCTTCGTGCGCTCCTCTTGTCGTTCGAGATGCTGTGCGGAGGTTTGTCGCTGACGTGACTGTCGTCTTGGGAAACTGTGCACTTCGAGACAGAAGTTCAGGAAGCGGCAAAAGATTCTCTCTCCCTCTCTTTTTTTACCTACCCATTCGTCTCCGTCGTTCGCAATTATTTGGGTGCCTCTACATTCGAGTGCGTCAGCGCCAAAGACGTCCACCTTTCCAGGCTGCCTGGTTGCGCAACTGTCGCTGATGACGGCATAGCTGTCGTGATTGGTGGCAGGGCTCACGTTATGTGCTTCACGTGGGGCCCAGTCGTTTGAATTTGGTTTCTCTGTTCTATTTGCAGGGGCAAGTTCCATTTTTTTTCTGTTGTTGTTGCCGCCTTTACTTGGCGAAACTCAGCGCGCCTGGATAGACACACGTCGTCTCCTGGTAACCGAGTTGGAAAGCTGTTCCCACGATGAGCTTGCTAGTCCGTTAGGACGCGCAGCTGCCGTTGAATAATTCACGCTGCTGCGGTGGTGGTGGATGATTTACAGCTCAATATCATAACGCTTCCTATGTCGGGCTGGTTGAGGTACTGTCTATGTCTCTCTAGGATGTTTTGCGGGGCTAAACTGCCTAAGTTCAGTTGCCGTCGCGTCCGGAGGTAGCCACCGGGAGTAGCCAGACGTCGTAGCCGCGGTGCTTTGCGCGTCCGTATCTGTGGTGTCAGTTTTACGACTTCCTTATAACACGGAAAGGAGGCAGTAGTTTGGCTTGATACTCTTCCCCGTCTGGAGCAATTAGCGATGCTTCTTTGTTGGTTTGCGTACCCTAAACGAGTTCTTCGTCCGTAAATACGGTCTGACTGGACCGCTTAAAGCGGCAGCAGCAGACGCAGCAGGGTGTAGTGTTTCGCGGAGTGGCGCGAATCGCCCCTTTTACCGACGCGTCCTTCGCCAGGGAAGAGCTCTGCTCCTGGACTCCCCCCGTTGTGTTTTCATTACTATACTCCCGTCCAGGTCCCTTCCACGTGCTGGCCTAGCTAGCAAAAGAACAGTGTTTGCAGAGCGCGGGACTCCTGCCAAAGCCAATACGGGAACGCTGTGCGTGCGGAGGCTGCACGTTGCAGAGACGCGGCGGAGACGAGCACATGCGGAGACGCGGCGATGGGAGCCTTATATTTGCGGCCACTTGCGCGTCCGTGCTTGGGTTTCGTCCGCGCCGTTCGCAATCGCTCAGATCGAGAGAACGCGAGAACTTGCTGCTGGGCTAATAAGGCTACAACTGGGGCTAGAGGTGCCCCTAAAGTGAGACGGAGCACGCGAGCTGTGGCCAAACTGCGCAAAACTGCATGCAGAAATGTTTCTTTATTTATTTATTTATTTATTTATTTATTTATTTATTTATTTATTTATTTATTTATTTATTTATTTATTTATTTAGTAAATACTGCCGACTTCTATGCGAAGTCGTAGGCAGGAGTGGGTTACATATGACATTAGATGTTACATTTTCCAATGCAAGAAAACAACAGAAGGGGCTCATAAAAAACACAGTACGTCGGAAAAAAAATGCAACAGAAGAGTAGTAATTTGCAAACATTGAAAACATGAGTCATCGTGAGCGGCATGAGCGAGTGACATGAGCGAACTTTGTACAGCATGAGGGAGTTTTGCTAATAAAAAAACGCACAAATAACAAATGCATCAACACAATGAGAAAAATGCGCACAAAATAATATAGAAACGAGCTAGCGCTGAACATAGCAAGGCAACACAACTCAGGCACACACAGTAGAGATTAGATGCAGTGTCAATGTAAAAGAAGAACAAAAAAAAAAGTTCAAGGGATGGCTGTCAGATTTGCTATCGCATTCATGAATGAAGAAACAGTTCTAGATGATACAGCTGCATCGGGCAGGGCGTTCCAACCATGTGCTGTTCGGGGAAAGAATGATTTTTGGAAAGTAGTGGTTTTGCATGAAAATTCTTGGACTTTCTTGTTATGGTGCGACCGTGTTACTCGTGATTTCAAGGGTTCGATATATTTGCTTTTATCTATTCTTAGGTTATCATGATAGAGCTGATAAAATAGTTTAAGTCTTTCACAGGCACGCCTGCGTTCTAAGGGTTCCAAGTTAGAACTTTCTAGGAGGGTGGAAGGGGACGTTCTTCTACTGTAAGCATTGTATATAAACCTTATGGATTTTCTTTGTACGCGTTCCAGCTTTTTAATATTTGATAATGTATTAGGGTCCCACACAGCCGACGCTTATTCCAGTATGGAAATCATGGCTGTATCTTCTGTCACATTTCCGTTTATAAAGACCCAATTCTCTGATAGGGCGCGCTGGCATGCAGTTTCGCATAGTTTGGCCACAGCTCGCCTGCTCCGTTTTAGTTTTGGGGCACCTGTACGTATTCGTTTTTAATGCGCTGCTGCTAGGTATGACACGGACCGAGGAAAAAAAAAAACACAGACAAAACAGGGTGATGCGGAAACTTCTGTCTCTCTCTCTCTCTTTTTTTTTTTTTTGTCTCGGCCTGTGTCATACCTGGCAGCACATTGCGAGATGAATTACCGCTGGGCGTCATTGTTAGCTTTTAAATAGGTAACGCAATTAGACCCTACGAAGCTCCGACACGGAGACGTTTGATGACAGGTTATACTTTGCTTCAAAGGGGCATCGCAGTGTGATGTATTGATGTTAGAAGGGCCACCCTGAACGATGGACAGGCTAGCAGTGTGAGCGTAAACTGAAAAGAAAAAGTGCTATAAAAATAATAACATAATATTTTTATAGTGCCATTATTAGCGCATCAGATTCAGTTTTCACTTGGGCCACAGCTTCGCAGTGTGCTGGAGTAGCAGGCTTGGTTACGCGCGCTGAGTGTGTGCAGATTTGTTCATTCATTTTAGTCAGCCTTATTAGTCAGAAATAGCACAATTAATTAATTAATTAAGTTCGTTTTTATTATGGTTCATCTGTGGTTTATAGAAGACACCATGCTTAAGACGCCGAGTGTATTTTGAAAACTCGCATTAGCCGACGCGACATCTCAGTACACTGCCGAATCCGCGTTTCGTGCTCACTGGCAAGTCTTGCCCATTTCCTCCGAGCTAGTTACCTTCTTTTGTTCGAATGCAGAGCTTTGTGTATGCGTGTGTTTAAAATGGGGCACGAAATAGAAACCGGGACTGTGCACAACAGGGTCGTTGCTCCGACCTTGCGTGCTCCGCAATGGTCGTACTTGCAGGGCTGCAGCTTTCCGCTTTGGACTGTTTAGACGACAGCTGATGAGCTTCGGCTGTGCAGTTTCTGCTTCTTGTCAACAAATTAGTCGAAGGAAGAGAGAGAGAGCGCGCTCAGTTGCGGATATGGCGCAACGAAGTCTCGTTCAGGCTGCACGCGCAAGCAGTGCTTCGTGGAAACTGTTGAAAGCTCTGTCAGCACAGTTCGGAAACGCCACTTTCTTCTTCATCGCACGGAGAGTCACAAAGAAAGCTACAGCGAAGGAAGACTAACAGTGCTTCGGGGAAATACCCAAGCGAGAGTTTGGTATTTTTCTTTGTGAAAGATATCCAGCGCTAAACTTTGAACACAAGCACACAGAAATGCATGACTGGACGGGCGCTGTTGTGAGTTTGGGGAGCCGTCGAAGACAGCACTATTAACGGGTGACCCAGTTACAGAAATGCGTTGGCGTAGCGGCCACTTTGTGTGGACGTTCCATCGAGTGAGTTTGAACTAACGAGAGTGCTTCGTTTATCTTGGCGAAGCGATGGTGATATTTCTTCAAGGCGTCGTTCACGGTGGCATTGTGCGGGGGGGGGGGGGGGTGCTTCTGCGCAGCTCCCGTACAATGCTTCCGTGGACTCTAGCTTCTCCGCAAAAAAGTTGAACTCTGCTGGGAAGCCCACCTTATTTTTTTTATTTTTTCGACATTGGAGCTGCTTAGGCTTGGCAAAGCTCCGGGTTCGTCTGTGCAAAACTCGAACGGGTGTGCGCCACAGTAGAGCGGGTATGTGCCAAGCAGTTCCTAGCATAGTATATACCACTCTAAAAAAGTTTTCCGGAGTAACTGCACAGTTACCCCGAAAAGGGTGCTTTTTCCACCCCAAGGGACAAACTGTGTGCAAAGGTTTGCACACGGCACGGCAAGAAGGGCGCTTTGCTCCCTTGGGAGGAAAGCGCCCCTTTTTTCCGTGCCATGTGCAAAACAAAATAGAAATAAAGGGGGGGGGCTCATTCCTCCCAAGGGAGCAAAACGCCCCTTTTTTTGGAGTAACTGTCGAAATGTTCGCGCCGTGTGCAAACGACCCATCGGTGCCTACATAAACCCTTTTCCTTCCAGACGGTGGCATAGCGTGGTGTGGTGTAGTGGTTAGTGTACGCGCATGCTGACTCATTGGTCGTGAGTTCGAATCCCGTGTGTTTGCTGTAGATTTTCTGAAATTTATTTCTGAATGTGATACTTGTATATCGATTGTACATCTAATCAAAA
The DNA here is from genome assembly GCA_030522465.1 of Rhipicephalus appendiculatus. Lineage (NCBI taxonomy): Eukaryota > Metazoa > Arthropoda > Arachnida > Ixodida > Ixodidae > Rhipicephalus > Rhipicephalus appendiculatus. The sequence continues at coordinate 84,109 of JALIZH010025874.1, read as the reverse complement.
TGCCTGCTCAAACTTCAAAATGCTGGTTAAGTCAACCAAGAGCTGATTTTTCTTTTGCGAAAAAAGTAACTGTTTCTCCTTGAGGAGTAACCGCGAGCGGGGGAGTAACGGTTCGTCCCGTCGCAGTTACCCCCGATTTGGAGCAATGGGAGTGGCTGGTCAGTTACTCCTCTAAAGGAGCAACGTCGGCACCCCTTTTCCTCCTTTACTTTTTAGGGTGTAGCAACAGGGTGGGAAATGGATGTCAAGGTGAGGGGAACAAATAGCAGGTGGGGACAGGGTAAGGCATAGCATATATGCTATGCCTTAGCCTTTCTTTACATGGCTACATAGCCATGTAAAGTAAAGTTTAGCAAGGGGGGTGGGAAGGGGAAGTTATGGTGACGAGGAGGGAAGAGGAAGCGGGAAAGGCTCCCAGCTGCTGTTTCGTCCACCTTCGCACCAGCACCACTAGGGCTTTTAGAAGAGCTAGTTGTTGTTGATTCGTCGTCAAAAGTGCGCTTCGTAAACACAGGACGAAAAGACACAGTACAGGACTCAAAGAGCGCGACTACGCTCTTGGAGTCCTGTACTGTGCCTTTTCGTCCTGTGTTTACAAAGCGCACTTTTGACGATGAACCACTAGTGCGAAGCTGCCTCAATTCTTTTTTTTTTCTTTTGAACAGCGAAGCGGTTCATAGCCGAGTCTTTCATGTCCGCGGGCCGTCGTAGATCGTGATGAACGGGTATGTGCCACGGAAAGGGGGGTAAATCCCACTGCGGATATGCGCCGCACCTCCCACTACGCCCACTGCTACTCCCGCCACTCCTCCCACTTCAGTCACCCAATTCATCCCGCTTCATTCAACCCCAATTTATTCAAATCCCACTTCATTTAACCAGCTAAATTAATTGGCGAAGTGGGAAGGCTTCTTTGTAGGCCACCAACTCCGCCGTTTCATCAGTGTCCGCCAAGCGGAGCTGGCTGAACTTTTTTACTTTTTTTTTCTTTTGCTGTGCGGGAGACGGCGTCCACACACCGCGTGCTCGAGTTAAGGCTCGTTATGATCACCATAATAAATTTGTTTTCTTGTAATTATTTTTGTGTTTTGCCGTTTAATATCGTGCAAATCGTGTGTTGCGTCGCAATCTCGAGCGCATATTTCGCTGGCAGGGACCGAACCAGCGACCTTCGGTCCCAGCCAGTGGGCAAGTTGTCTTTTCGTCCGCTTTACTGTCTTCGCATCTATATGACAATTATTACAATACACTTAAAAAGTGCACAATCACCGTTACCTATACCTTCCTTGGCTTCGTGATCTGCTGGATTTTCATTGCCGTACATGGCAGGCATTTGGAGCGTCTCTGTCGGAAGGACCGTCGTTCACCTTGAGGTCTTGGGGGAGATCGAATCCAGCTGGCCGCTCCTTGGCAGCCGAGGCGAAGAGTGTCGCCATCTTGCCTCACGCTGTCCCCATCGCGTCACGGTTGCGCTTATAGGCTTTCTTTTCTTTATGCCTTTTTTCTCCTTAACTCGCCGGCTGCTCGCAGAGGAGCACGTCTTCTTCTTCTGCGGCGGCGTCCCTGTCATCGCTGGAACGTGGTCGCGCGACTCTGCCGCTAATAATTGCTCGCGTGTCTTCTAAGAATACGCGCTCGTATTTATATGCCCGGCGGCGTTTTTGCGCGGCTATTTTTCGCCCGCCGAGGCTCATTTCGGGCGACGCGACGCTGCACGCGCCACCGCTGCGGTCGCTACGTGGGACGCTTGTCTCGCTCGCGCCTTGTCGCCATTAAGTAACAATAAGAAAAAAATAAAATAAAAGAATGAAAAAAAAAATGACAGCAGAGCGAAGAGAGAACGGTGCTCTTTGTCTTCTGCAATCGCGTGGGCAAAAATGTCTCGCCCGCGCAATTTTGGCGCGTCTTTCAGGTTCTACGCAATTTGTAGACAGGCCGAAAGAGAAACTCAGCTCGTGTACTGAGAAGTTGCGACGACGCCGGCATTCGCTGCTTGCCGTGAGCGTGACGCGAACCTAATGGAGTTATGGCGTTAAAAAAAAAAATTAAAAGTCTACCACGACGCAACTTTTCGCATTTCTGCTTTAATTGTTGTTGCTATTGTTGTAATAACTGTTTGTTACTTTGTTTCAAAAGTATTTCGCTGTTACGTTTGCAGAAGGTGCAATTTGATCACGTTTCCTAACGGAAATGTACGCACTTGCAACTATAAACTTACTACTTCGTGGCTATAGTTGACCGGTACTATACCGGGTGTTGTTATGAGTAGGAATATTTAAAACAGGCAACTTTCAAATGAAAGGGTTTCCTTTCTTTCAGTGGTAAGCACCATATGGGGCTGCATGAGATATTCCTATTTGATCCAAACTAACAAATATAGTGTAATTAACCCTTAAGCTAGTAAGTTTTGCGACTTCATTGTAGTCAGGAAATTTGAGGGTGTCTTTTTTAGAATGTTATATCAGTTTGTCAGATATCAGAATGTCATATGAGACGACCCAAGGTCGTCCAATTTGATCCCAGGTCATTCCAGGATATTCCCAGGCAATCGGTAGCCCGACCTCTGAAGATGGTTGGTGCTGTGGTAGCACAGCACCAACTCTTACTCGTAGATATCATTCCACACCCATAGACCAACCACATCACGTCCTACTGCCATAATTTTATACTCTGTACATATCTTTTACGCTTCAGTATAGCGCGTGATTTTATGCCTCTATACAGCCTAATACATCCTGTCATCGTAATCAGTGGTCATCGCTAACACCGCATAAAAAGACTTGGAGATCTTTAACCAACCCTGGCTCTTGCGCCTCAAAAACCCGCTAAATCATGATCATCGTGAGTTCACTAACGTGCACCTACATCTAAAGCTCTCGGGTGTATTGCACTTCTCCCGCATCGTAATGCGACCGCCGAGGCTTGGGATCGAACTGATCGAACCCGAGTCCCCGAGCTTCACTGCGTGTCTTCGTGCTTTGTAGAGACCGCTGACGGTTCGTTCAGTGTGAAGCAAGTGCAACCTTGGTGATGTGCGCACTATTAATCGCTGTTCAATCGCCGTGTTTCTGGACGCACATAATCTGCAGTCGCTTCTTCGTGCGTATGTATGTGTTTTCCGTACATTCTGTCTGTTGCTGTCTGTTCAAATCGTTTTATCCACCCACTCCACTGCACACCGCCGTTCAAGCATCAGGAGTTCACCCTACACAAGGTACAGTACGGTCAACTGTATAATTTCCACAAAATCGGTAAAACAGCAGCTCACACTTATTGAACGAGGACGGATAATCACAAACTACGTAGGCGCTCATCTTCAGCGTTGAAGTTCAGCAACATGTGTCGTGTGCCTAGCTTTCTTCCTCCTTGTTTCATAAGTTTCCATTTGCTGTTTTAATAGATCATGTGCAATTAACCATCTCGTCAGTACCACCTAAGCATGCGTATAATTTCTGCTGACTCGAAGGTCGCGGTTCGATCCCGGCCGCAGCGGTCGTCGCATTTCGGTGGAGGCGAAATGGTAGAGGCCCGTGTACTGTGCGATGTCAGCGCACGTTAAAGAACACTAGGTGGTCGAAATTTCCGGGCCCTCCGCCACGGCGTCCTTCATAATCATATCGGTTTTGGGACGTATAACACCAGGTATTGTTATTATATGTATACTATAACTTCCTTTTAAGAGCGAACCTGTTAAATCTCGAGGTACAACGTCGGGTGTCTGCAAAACACCCTCCGCGCCGTCGCTTATCACCTGCGCCTACCGACGGAGGCAGACAGTCCGCCCAGCCGCCGCGCTGAGTTTGCCCGCCGCGCGAGCCAGCGCGAGCCGAGTACCAGCGACGGTAAGACCCGCCCTTCTACCGGGGGTGCCACAGCCATCTTCCCACGTTAGTTCTCGCGCTGGAGTTTCGGACATTCCTGCATTGTCTGTGACATGCTGTGTGGTTCGACTCCACTCTATGCCAAGGAAAGACCTAGCATCAGCCAAGGAGGCCACGTTAAGTTCCTAAGATCGACCGGCTTCGCCGTTTCCCGAGCTTGACACGGCTACTGTTAACACTGCCCCCTTTTTCTTTCTTGCATTTTTTGTGCACTTATCTATTTCAACAACAAACACCCCTTACTCTAATTGTGCTGAGCCGTAGACGTAAACCGACACGCGGCGCATCTACCTGACCGCTTGCATAACGCGGCCCATAAACTGCCGTTTGACGTCTAGCCACGCGCGTTTTAATGTTCCCGCGGGTTGGCAACCGGAGCTCGGCTGTCGAGCGTTGTTCGCGGTTCCCGTGGGCGAGCTACTGTCACGGCCCGCTTTGGCATCCGCGCTGCTTCCCACCCTGGCGCTGGTTGTTCTCCGCTTGCGCCGTTGCCGACCAGGCGACGAGTGTCTCTTTACGAGCGACGCCCTGTTGTGCCTTGGCACTGCACTGCGCATTCTTCTTCGAAATTTCCCACGGATGCGTCAGCGCGCCAGAACTACCTCGCATACCGCTGAACCAGGGGCATGACTTGACCGATGGGCTCCAACGTACCGAAGCTGCGACCGGGATGTACGGATGGAATCACACTTGTACGGAGCGCGTGACTGTGCACGCTGTTGTTGCCCGCAGCTGCTACCTCACGTTAGCTACAAGCTACCGTTCATGCATGAATTCTTGCACAAGTATCTAGCATGCAGTATGACTATGTTAGGTAATATTAAGGCGTCAGTCTTAGCATATTTCTGCAGAAAACGGCAGCTGAAGCGGCCGGCGGGGCGCTCTAGACATGTGTGATTCCGTCTGAATGCGTTGTCATTAAAAGAGCGCTTGCATGTTGTTACTAAACACTAATTGCATCTATCTCGTTTGGCTTAAGTACTCTTACACCCGGTTTCATCGCTACATCCCCACCTCATGAAAGCTTGGCCATTTCCTGAGTTTTCGCTGGTTTACGCATCAGTGTGAGTTTCCAACGTCGCGTGCTCAGAGGAAATCCTAGACGGGCAGCTGCTCATCCTGATTCGCATTCTAATCCCGACGAGATAACTACAAATAAACTTCAAAGAGACGGCTTGAAAGACTGCGACGCTGCTCGCTATCTAGAACGAGCAGGTGACGCACTTTAGAGATACGATGAGGAACTGTGGAATTGGAGCGCGAAGGGAAATGACCGTTATTGAAAAGCATGGTGATTATGAAGTTCCGCAAATGTCGATGTGGCACCAGAACTTCAGCCTAAGCGTGGTTGAAGTTGCAGGAATTTGCAATTTTCTTTCTTCTACCCTCATTTTGATGCGACGTGAGTGAGCTTGTAAACTTCAGAAGTTGCCTAGCATCTGGTCCATTATGAGGCAGATTATATGTGGCCGCAGAATCTGAAAATACTATGTGAGAGGAAGAAATTAGCGACTGTATTGTTTTTGAGCATTTGGAAAAAAAAATTATTTTGTATACATTAGCTTCAAATGTCTGAGACCAGCGGAATGAACGATATTATGGCATGTTCGCGTTCCAATGCGTAGTCTGACGCGAAGATGCAAAGTTTCATCTTAGACCTCAAAACGGTTGTGTTTGGCAGGACAAATCAGCATGCGCAATGTCCACGATCGCGGCAAAGTAATGGACCAATATATTCCAATGATACCGACTAAGTTAACCAGTAAAACGTCTCAAAACCTTCTCTAAACATTATTTTTCCTGAAATTTGGACTGACATCGTTGACATCGCTTCACTGACATTGACCCGGAACCGAGTCAAGTGTGGGCTTCTCCAGCGGTGAACCTTACCGATTTCACGGTCGTTGTATTTAAAGGACCTTCGTTTTTCGAGCGTTGAAGCGGCCGTTCCTTCCGATCCACTTATGGCTGTCCGCCGCGGAATCTCTAAAGGGGAACAGTGAAATGAAGGCGCGTTCACACCGAACGCGGCGCACGCAAGCGGGCAAGCGGATTTTCAAAGCGGAGAGGCAGCGAGGGCGCGCGGCTGTTGAGACTGACCGCGTTGCCTTCTGCACGCTCCGCCGCGTGGGGGCGGAGCAATCAACCAATCCACAGAGGACGTGTCGCCATATTGTGGCATAATACGATACTGCGCGCGCGTCTCGAGCCCTGATTGGCTGCGGCCAAAGCGGCCAACTTTTCCGCGCGATCCGGAGAAGCGGCCGCGGGTTTACCGCTTTTGCGGATAATCCGCGTGCACTTTCCGGATCCGTGCTCGGTGTGAACGCGCCTTGAAAGCTGGTATGTTACTCCTTTCCGGCAGCGACCAAATGACTTTCGTTTACGATAACCGACGCACTTGATCGTGACGTAATTTGGTTCTATAGGGGGAACGGTGACAGGTGTGGGGAACCCTCGATAATCACCCCATCACCACCCTCGCCCATGTCCGCACCGGTGGTGATAAGACCCTGTAGCGAGGGCCTCTGCGCATGCGCCCGGATGCGGACATGCTTCATTATCGGGCATGGCGAGCGCCCAACGGGGAGTGGTCGGCGAACTTGCGTGTGGCGTGCACAGCGTGCGGTCCGCCGGGGCTAGGGTTGATGGCACCGGCGCGGAAGGTGTGCGTGGAAATTCTTCGTGAAGTTTGTTCATATGTCTTGCCCTTTCGCCGTAACATTCTAAAGTTGTCTTTAGAGTAATAAATGGTTTTGGTTGATCCCTACGAGCGCTCATTCTTTGGAGTAGACAGCGGACCCCACACAGGGAAAGAAGTGCCGAACAAAATGAGAAAATTCGGGTAGCGGAATACGTATAAAACGTAGGGTTATCATGTAGCCGCTAACAAAATTTTGTGAAGTGAAACGCGGGACGAATTCCGAGATTGTACAAATCGACGAATGTGCGATATGATCGAATACGCACTTTAGTCGCAGATGCGCAGTTCCTCGACAGAAACATGTGGACGCTGCGCATGCTTAATACTCATGAGGTTGATTGGACAGAGAGGGATAACTTGTAAGTTCAACGTACGTAGTGTAAAATATTCTTTAGAAAACCAAGTAAAATCATATGATGAAAAGAGTAATTATGAGTGTGCATTTTTGTTTATTTATTTGAAAGTACTGACCGACTCCTGGTGGAGTCGTTGCAGAGTGGCTTACAACGGTGAATAATACAAGTGAACTTTTTAAGGAAAAACAGTAGCACACAATGCATGAAAACAAGATAAAGCAAATAACGTAACCACAACTCGTTTAAAAAAAAACACGAGGGAAAGGGCATAAAAGACAGAGGCGAGGAACTTTGGATGATCAACTGGCTAGCAATGGATTCAAACATTTCTACACTGATACTTTCAATGGTGCCATGGGTGCATCTAAGGCATTCCACTCTACGATCGTTCGCGGAAAGAAACAATACTTAAAAATGTTTATAGCAAACATATACTACAGCGAAAATTAATGATTCCGGGGACCCATCGAGCAGTCGCTGGCACTAACCGACAGCGATGGCCGCGAAGAGCTTCGTTTTTTTTCTCTCGCTGTCGTCGCTTGTGGACGCGATCGTGGTGCTGACACCGGCCGGGCGGTTTCTTTTTGCCTCTTTGCCCATGGCGACCTTCGGCAAAATTTACTGCCTGTCACGAGTACAGGCGACGTCTCTCTGGTCTCGAAGCTGTCGCTTAACCGAAAGAGAATAACCGAACATTGAGTGAAAGCCGAGGCTGGGTTTCGACTGCCGGAAAAAAAGAAAATATGAAGATTAGTCACTCGTCCGTATAGCGTTTCAAGTGCAGCTTCTCTTTGGTTGCCGCTTTCTTTTTCCCGTTCCGTCTCCTCAGTGCGTAGGCGGAACAGGAAAGTCTGGCACCGGAGGATGAGGACGTAACGGTCTTTCGACGAGAGTCGGTTGCGAGGTCTGCGGATGGTTCTGCCGACCTTTTTTTTTTTTCCTAACATTCTTTTTTTCTTCTTGTCCGCGCGCGTGTCTCTCTTGCACAGAAGACCAGAGTGTATATTAGTGTCGCCCGAGCCTGCGTCCCCAGGAGGTCGCCTCGGGCTCCGCTCACTCAACGCGGCGATACGTTACGCGTGCGATTGCGCGATTGGTGCCACGCGAGGTGGTTGCGGCACGTTGGCGCGTGCGGCGTCTCTTGCGTCAACTGAGAGTCCCCTGTAGCCCCGAAGGACTCGAGCGGTGTACCTGCACTTTTGGCGTCTATGTTTGGCTCAGTTCTGGCTCGTTTGGTTCCGCGCTTGCTTTATGTATGACGTAGATTATCCCGCCTTCTGCGCTCTCACCAACTCAAGACGTAGTCGCCGCTCAATTTATTTTCTGGCTTTTATTTGGAAAAAAGCGTCATTTTCTGCAATTCGTCGTCGCATTCCCTTCTTTCACCCGTTTACCCCCCAGACGTCCCTCTTCGGCTTCTCGGTCTTGTAGATTTCTTTGTTAGTGGTAATTGTGAGTGTACCACTCGATGGCAACTTAACGTACCTTTTTACATTTAAGCCTCAGTTTAAGCTAAATTCCTCAACCATGGATCTAAAAATATATTTTTGGAAGTTCGTTGCAACGTCCTTCTATTCCAGCCGCGATCACTCACCTTGCCTGAGTTTGACAGAGCCAGTCTCTTTTGTAAAAAAGGTCCGCCGCGGTGGAGCAGTGGTTATGGTGCTCAGCTGCTGACCCGAACGTCGCGGTTTCGAAATCGGCCGCGGCAGTCGCATTTGGATGGACGCGAAATGCTAGAGGCCCGCGTACTGTGCGATGTCGGTGCAGGTTAATGAACCCCAGGTGGTCTAAATTTCCGGAGCCTTCTACGGCGTTCTTCATAATCGATCTTGGCTTTGGGACGTAAAACACCAGATATTATTAGCTTTTGTAAAACCTAATGCAAGGCTACAGTGCGTCATTACGCGTAGCTGTCCATACTCAGTGCCCCGTTCACTGGCATTTCGCCGCTGCAAGACGCAAATTTTCTTGGACTTAGGGAAAATCTTAAGTGGGAACTTACGTTGGCCAGACGCCCTAGCACACGAAATGCCGATTGAGATGAGTAATCAGACAAGGAAGCTGGGGGGTGTTCAAAAATGTTTCCGTAATAATGATTATGTAAAATTAAGGCAAAACGAAAAGGCCAGAATCGACCATGATACCCGTTGATCGACGTTGGTAACATACCACTGCCTAACGCGGAAACGTAAAAACTTCGTTAAAGCGTACCAGTCGTAACTGTTTTAGTTTGTGAGTTCGGTGAGACAGCATTTGCGAGCAGTAGCACAGCCCTGAGGAGAAACAATATTCATTGGCATTCGTGAAAAGAACGCTCACTAGCAAGACTTCAGTGGACCAATATCGAATTCCGCGATATTATAAATAATTTATATAAGATGAAATATGCTTGAACGCGGGGGGTCGCTGAAGCCACTGTCTAAGCAAGCGGTCTTGCCTTCTTCAATGCAGCCGCAGTTGCTGCTTTGAAGAAGCCAATACCACTTGTCCAAACGTTGGCTCCTGCATCACCCCCCGTTTGAGAACTTTTATTCACTTCAACATTCCTTCTCTCCCCGAACTTCTGCAACATCTGTCTGAGGGTCGTGCATGGCGTGGATATTAAGGCGAAAGCCTTAAAGCCTCACCGAACGCGAAAATTGACTGGCGCCCCGCGTTGGCATCTGCCGTCGGCGCCGACACGAGTGATACGAAAAATTATCATCGTCTGATGACGTCGATGACGTCACGGATCGCCAACATTTGTTACGTCATTATGACGTCGTCATGATGGCAGTGTGACGTCACATGACACCGTAGTCAAAGATGGCCCGATCACAGAGGCAATGCAAAACCAGGTGACGTGGATCCGATGTTGAAGGCTTTGCAAAACCACGTTATAAGTGCAGAAAGCTTTCGAAGGGTGGTGGGGCAGCATCAATGCATCGACGGGGAAGAAAAAGAAGATGGCTTTCGCCTTCCGAGTTGTCTTGAGTGAATGCATGAGGGACACTGGGAGTTTTTCTAAAAGGCGTCTCCCGCAACATTCCTCTGCGTATGCGCACTCAATGTGCAAGCAGATTCGCTGAAGCACGCAGACGCGGGCTAGCACGCTTTCTTCTTCGTTTATTGTCTAATGGCCGCCCCAGAGAGTCGGCCGCCAAGGACGCTAGTTTTGTCGGCCTTCGCCTCTCTCTCGCTCGGCGTCTTTTTTTGAGAACGAAAAACAAGACGGCCGTAACTCTTCGGTTCCCGATTCGTCCCTCGGCTGTTACAGGTCCACGTTGCGTCATGCTTGGAAACACACTCAGCTGCTCGCGACCTTGAAGTCCTAGGACTGGAGGGGTACGCCGGGAGTTACCCTTGCACGCGGGACGTGCACTGTTCCCGTGCATCTGAATTCACGCGTGGCCTTGTCCCCGTAGGCGGTAATAGCTTCGCAATGCGTGTGGAAAACAAATTAAGGAGGGTCTGTAATTTAATGTCTGCTGTTTTCTGGTTATAATAATAATTTATGTGGTTTAACACCTCAGTGTTGTACGGAACGGCGTTCCAAGGAACGACGTTCCAGGAACTAGTTCCTTTTGGCAGGAACGGAGGAACGCCACCGTTCCAATCAGGATCGGTGGAACTGTAACGGTAACTCGTTACGTTTAAGCAGGAACGGTAGAGGGAACGGCGTTCCTTCTGTGAACATTCCACGGCATTCAACAGGCTCACGCACGCAGCACGTCATGCAGAGCAGAGCTGATGGGCGACCGTGTGAGGCGCGAAAATGCAGCGATCGCCCATCACGTGACTACGATGCATTCTGGTTTTTACTTCAAGGCGCCCGCTGGGGGGCGCAGGAAAGCGAAAGACGCCGAGACTGACCACGTGCGGGAGGAACAGTTGATTTTTTGCAGAAGAGATGTTATGCTCGAGGTTTCCATGTGTCATAGAAAGAAAATTATCATCATCATGAACCGGCATGCACTCTCTTCGTCATCACCATCCTCTTCTGCTTCTCTCCCAGAACACGGGCGCTAATTTGTCCGGCGTGGGATGCAATAACTCTGATGGGGCGAGAGAACGAGTACGTGATAGCGAAAGGAAGGGATATAAAGAAAGGGATAAATTCTTGGCAACAAAATGTTTTCGGCTAAGTGAGATTCGACAGCGCCTATCCACGATCTGAAGGCAAACGTCGTAACCACTCGGCTATCTAGTTCTTTTTTTTAAATGCGAATGCATTTCTTAGTCGGGCTATGTCGGGCATCCGGCGTTGTGCGGCGTTGTCCGGCGTTGTCCGCGGCGGCGGCCGCGCGCCGGCAGGTGTTATCTCTCCGCTCTCACTCCCTCTCCCATAGCAACAGCTGCGGGCGCGCGCGCTTATCCTCGCCCCTAGCAACCGGAGCATGTGGTGCGAGAGAGTGTAGGAGAGGGTAGGTGCAGTGCTTCGCCGCTCCTTCTCTCGCCGTTCGCTCTCTCTCCCTGCGCCCCCACTCCCCCCGTCCGCTCGCTCGCACGTATATATATATATATATATATATATATATATATATATATATATATATATATATATATATATATAATTAAAAAATAAAAAAACAGGCGCTGCGCGTGCTCCCGACCGGGCTGCAGAAATTAGGCGCCTTTTCCTTCTTCGAACCACAACCGCCATATATAAATGGAGTGAAGCGCGCGCGAAATGCATTCGCATTTCCTCACGATTCCCTTCGGGGAGGTGGGGGGCATTTTTTTTCGTTCATGGTATTTAATCATCATAGGCATGGCACTTCGAAGCAATTAAATACAGACAGAGAACTAATATGTTCATTTTGCTCGTATGGCGACCCTACGACGAACACACAGTACTGAAGAATTCGCATTCGTCTCTAGAGCGAATACATCAAAGAACTGCCATTTACCATTATACACTAGAATGGTGGGAAAGATAAACACCTAACCAATGCAGTATACCATTCTGGCTGACCTTCCATTTGCTCGTATGCATCTCTTAGCTGAGTTACGATATACTAATGAGGTAGGATGTTGAAGAAATTGTTGGCTATGCGTTTTTCTGGAACATGCGCGCACGCTAGAAGTGTATAGCATAGCCTTGTATATTACAGTATATCAAGGGGGGTGGGAAGCAGAAGTGATGGTGAGGAGGACGGAAAGAAGGAGGGGAAAACGAGCATAGAGAGACAGAAAAATGAAAAGAAAAAAATATAGAAGGCGAGCGAACGTACAGAGAGAGCCAGAGAGAGAGGTAGCGAAAAAAATATAAAGAAAGAGACAGAGAAAAATACAGAGAACGAAAGGCAAGAAATATAGCAAAAGATAGAAAGACAGAAGACGAAATATACAGAAATATGTTCGCTGACTGTGAACCGGGGAATTTATACTAAGGCGCAAATGTGTATCCTGAACATTATTTTCTGCTCACATTGAAATATTGAATCAGCACTCATTAAACGCCTAAGTATTGTCCCTTTCGATGCTATTTCCTGTGCAAGTAATTCAATTATATTGGCGCATTTGTGGAGATTTCTATTTGAATATGTGAAGTGCAGTATCCTGTGTGCGCCTTTGAAGACCGACGTTGAAAAGTGCCACATGTGTTGGACTTGAAATAGACGAGCACGGCCGTTGCAGTTACATACATGTAGTAAGGCCGGTGGTCTCGAAAAAAATTGTCTAGGAGCGTTTATTTAGGTTTCTTTGCCTATGTATAACCTACTGTCGGCAATGTTAAATTCGTTTGACATATGTAGCGCAATGGGAGCTTTAAATTGATCACTTTATCTCGCCTCAGGATTATCCGACAATATATATTTATTAAAACCTCCAATGTAACGTTAATGTAACGACTCGTTCCAATTTTGAGAATGTAACTGTAACGAGTTCCTTTTGCATTTCAGGAACTTGTAACGGGAACTCGTTCCGAAATTGGGAAGGAACGAGGAACGAGCTTACGTTCCTGTTTTAGAGGAACGTGTACGGTATGGATTCTGAGAGACATCGTAGCGGAGGGCTCCCGAAATGGCGTCCACCTGGGGTTCTTTATTGTGCACCTAAATTCAAGTACACGGGCCTCAAGCATTGTCGCCTCCATCGAAAATGCGGCCACCGCGGCCGGGATTCGATCCAGCGACCTGCGGGTCAACAGTATGGCACCATAACCACTACACCACCATGGCGGGTTGTTCTCTCGTTGCAGTGACGTATCGAATCTTAATTGGTAAATCTGACACGATTCAAGTAGTGCTGACGAGATATTGTTTATCTAATCATTGTCGCAAATTTAATGAAGTTCCGGCATCCCAGAAAGAGAAATAAATACTTACAGGCCTCATAGATCAAGTTTTCCGTAGCCGTTTTCAGTTTTTTGTTTCTGGAGGTCAAACCCGTTAAACATTATATCGACGTCATGACACATAAGGTGATTGCGTGGGAGCGACGCATTGCGGCGGTTCGGGTCCATCCATCTTCGGCTGTTTCCTGCTAACACTGTTACAGCGCTCCTCGCAACAAGCAGCAGCTTAAGAGGCGAACGAGCTGGAGTGGGACAGCGTCAAAACGCCACAGTGCGCTTGATCCCACGTGATCACCTCCTGGATCATGGCGTCATAATAGCGGGCTGCATTCGGAAACCTGAACGAAAACTGGCGATGGAAAAGCTGTTATATTATTCAGCGTGGTTTTGTCAAGCTTGGCATCATTTTTTTTTTTTACTGTTTCTAAAGTCCCATATCGTCATTTAACGTTGAAAATCGGTAGCTTAACATATAGCCTAACATGTCAGTAATTGCTTTTAGCTATACCAAGTCTACCTTTGACGTTTTTAAGTTTCAAGTTTATTAAAATAATCGCAAAATACAATGCATTTATCAAGGTGCTACATTTTCAGGAGGAGGCCCAAAAGTAAGAACTGTGGGAAGGCCTCTGTCACGGTGTAATGTATTCACCGTAGCAGGTTCAAGAAATAAGAAGGACGAAGTGGGCGTTCTCGGTAGCACACACACATACAGGCATTTAATAAATGTACGCACAACTCGCGTTAAACACAATACACAACACTCGCGTTATGCACAATAAGTGGATATCTATCAATTGAATTCACAGTTCGCATAAAAGAAGGCAAAGTCAAGGTGCGCACATCACCGTTGGTACCAGCCGGGGAAACCAGGAGCGTCCCAGACGCGACGCTTTGAAGTCTTCGAGTCGGGGCTCGATGTTCCGCTGGAGTCTGGTATCCAGGTGGTGTGTCGTGAACGGTTGTCGTCGGTGCACCGCACGACCACTGACGTTCAGGTGCACTGTTGGGCAGCCCGAGAACTTCTGCCAACCATTTAGAGCCATAGGCTTAGTGACACCAGGCATCGGCAGGAGCCAGGATTTCTTGCCCGCATGGCTGCTTCTTCCGCCGATTCTCCCCACGCGCACCTCTTCTTTTTCTCTTTCCGAGATGCTCGCTTCACGAGAGCTCCTCGCGTCGCTGTTCTTGTTTATTCGTAGCTGTCGTTTGTCACTTCTTGTTTTTGCCGTTCCTGCAGCAGCACATGACAGCCTCCTATCATAACTGAACAAGAAAAAAAAATTAGTAAGCACAGGAATAGATTGACTATACAGGTATGGATTGACTATACGTTCACAAATATAATAAACAAGAAAAACGTGATTCGTGTTTGTCCGACAAAAAAAAATGAACGTGTTTGTGTGCAGTGATCCCCCCGAAAAAAAAAAAACTGCTTGCGCACTTTGTTTTCAACGAGGATGAGCGTTTTAGCAACCTCGCATGCCTGCATTCATTCTGGTGCATGAATTTCACTAATTTCTGCAATACTGGCTGTTTTAAAGGTTGCCACTATTAGCTTCTACCGTAATTCTACCATTAGCTTCTACCGTGATACGGCACGGCTCTCAAATACGGTATAGCAGGTAAAATACCACCGCGACATAGCAGTCTATCTGGCTTAACATCTGCGTGTCCCAAATCTTGTTGTCCAGTTCTGTCAAAACTTTGTAGGAGCTTACCAGGAAGCGAAAGGGTTTAATTCACCCTTGCTTCGCGTATCTGAATGATGCAGGATTGCGCGTGTGATACGGTTTTCTGGTGATGTTTGCTGTTTTCTATGCTGTATAAGTACATGTTTCCGGAATAAAAAATTCAGTTGTGAGTAGCGCACGTCCCGTCTTCTTTCTGTGGTCCCTGTCTGTTTAGCACTATGGCTTCAATGAACCTTGCTGACAGATTGCGGTGTTGTCCGCGTAGTGCACTTATCGGTATTGTCACTTTACAGGTCAAGGCCTCCGGCACTTTACACCTGTCGTGAGAACAGGGGCTCAAAGCCCTCGCTTCATGATGTATACCGCACTAAGTGCGCACCGTGACTCATCACTGGAACCTTGGAGTGACGCGCGCGGCGCTAATTCCGGGCACGGCGTAATCTGCTCCGTTTTAAAAGCGTTGCGCTTGGTTGCGTTTTGGCAGGCCCCCCTACCCCCTCTCGGGCTGTCGCGCTGGCTTCCTTAAACCATGCATCGCGTCGTAAGAGCGATCCGCGTTATCCCTCGTTTTTCCTCCTCTCTTGTTCTTTATGGCTTCGCTCTTGTTCCGGTAATGCGTCCCTCCCTTCCACCATTAAAAAAAAAAAAAAAACCGCTTTCTCGTCGTTGGCGTTGGTTCCTCCGATCCCCTCCCGCTATGTCTAGTTCTTCTTCTTTTAAATTTTCATTTTTCCTCGCCTGCAGCGGCTAATTTTTGCTTCTGACCCGTTGTGTTGACGTTCGTGTTTTCGCAAGGCGTCACTTTTGTGCCAACGCCGCGGTTTCTATCGTCCGTCCGTGTGCCCGTACCGTCAGCGCGGACGCACTTCCCCTGGGACCAGCACCAAGACGACCGCTCTGAAAGCACGCGTTATGTGTGGGAAGAAGCGGCGCACACGCGTCGAGACCTTGACAATGAGACCGCTTACAATACATGCGGCGTGTAACCATCGAGCGTGTAAATATAAAAATATCTGTAAGGCTACCGAACAACAGCACCTTTAGCACTTACTTGAAGGGCGAGCACACCTTTGATGTGAAATCTGTCGTCCTCTGTAACGCAGGACGCTGTGTTCTATCTTTAATTCTAGCTCTCTCCGTTGACCGACCTTCGTGTATGTGCACATGGACTGCGCAGCGAAGTTGTATATATATATATATATATATATTTTTTTTTTTTGTTCATGGAAATCATTCGTCTGGCGACATTATTTTTCGTGTTAGGTCGTTCATCGTGTCCATGTCTGTAGTCCCGTACTGTGCGGACACTCCACCAAGAATTCTACACCTGTCGTTGCAGCCCGTGTGTTTTCAGTCCTTAATTCTCTCGTCGCAACGTTCATTGCGCTGTACCCGGGTCTTGATTCGGCGCTATCGCTCTGTCGATTGGTCTATATACTATTGCTCACCATATGCCCACGGCAAGTAGAAAGGTCGGGTTCTTTCTAGCCATTGTCGAATAAGAACTCACCATAGTGAAGGAGGGAGGAGCAGGCGGAGGATTCACCGATCATGCGCTGCTTATTCGATCTTCGTGCTCATCCAGATTCGGGCGGCGTCTCTGGGAGACGGTTTACATGTGAACACTGGACAAACCACCCTTCTAACTTCCTTCTAATTTCTTAGGTGGTGGTCAAACGTGGATTTATCCGACTATTTTTCCTAACCTCGGTGACCTAGGAAGGCCTTCTTTTCCGCTCGATCGGATTACTCGCTAGCAAGATTCCCCGCTTGTCTTCGCAATGTTATAGGATGGCTTTAAGTTGGACGAATGGAGACATTCCGCGCTTTTTGCCCATCTAATTTGAAAAAAAAGAAGCGACTCTTCCAGGGACAAATTGCTTCATCACAAAGGAAAGCCACTGATCAAGTAGAGCAGCGTAATGATGTGGAGGCCCTCGCAGACATGAAAAGACGCCGCGTCGCTCGAATTTATGCGTGCTGTTCTTAGCGCACCGTCAGCGACCATACTACCCAGCTGCTCTCGGCACTCGGCCCTTCTCGGTTCCAACAAAAGGATGCCCGGCCATGTCGCGACGAGCGCCGTGTTACAGAAAAATTGCCCTCTGCTTCGTCGGAATTCGTCGCGCCTATCGCGCCTTCCGATCTCCGGGCGGTGGCTGTAGTGCCTTCTCTTCTACGACCGGGGTTCGGCGCCCCCGTTCCCCTTGAATACGTGCGCGCAAATACAGCGTGGCTCATTGTCACTCAGCACCCGTTTTAGCAGCTGCCGCTGTCGCCACCGCTCCAGTGTAAACCGCGGCTGAGGCCGAGTACCGCCGGTAAATGGCGCTGTCGCTATCGGCCTCGACGGAATGAACAGGGAATGACGAGCGATGTGATCCGGTTGCTACCCTCTTGAGAACGACAGCTTTGACCTGGGAAGTTACTTTCCCATTCTTGTCCCCTTGTAGCTTAGTTCTGTATGAGACCCATTCCAAATGTATTTGGAAAAATAAAGAACTTGAATTTGAATCCTTCCACTTGTTCGGTTCAACCAAAGTGGATGAGCCGCTTCAGAGGCGAAAACACTCGTGTTACAGGCCGTCAATGACGGTTACACTATGGAAGTGCTTTTGTCTGGGCAAGTTGGTGAGACTTCTTGCGATGTTAACCAGCACGAGAGGCGGGACGAAAGAACAAGTACAACAGGACCAGTGCTGAGGACAGGCACAGTGCTGAGTCAGCACTGATCTTGTTGTACCTGTTCTTTCGTCCCGTCTTTCGCGCTGGTTCAACTTCGCAAACACTCTACAGAAGCAGCGTCCAGGATCACATCTGAGAATGGACTTGCCTTGGAATTGCGTGGTTCTGCCCTGTTGAGCAACCCGGTGCCCCGCATAAGATGCGTTAACGTGGGAGCTTTCGAGTTGATGTCGATTACAAACTCGCTAGACCAACTATCATTTGCATTCAGCCTTAGGAATCGCCGCGTCTGAGTGCATTCCTTGCCTCGCGAACGCCTGCGATTTCATGATTAATCGATTTTTGGGGCGAAATACCTTAAAACCGAGCCTTGTCGGCGCGCTGCGGCGTGCACGCTCATAGCCCAGGTGCCCCCCCCCCTCGAAGAGGTACCCTACGCACGCTTATGTTGGTAACGCCGTCTTTCAGCCCTTCTCCCTAGGCTGGCGGTGAAATTTAGGTTTGTTTTATATGGACTGATGCGATTCCCGTGATTAAATCAAGCAGCGGTGTCGAGATTGCGCAGAGAGGCCTCGTACCACTCATATTTCAGAACGCTTTTTCTAACTTGGTGCGGAACTTCGAAAATTATTTCGCACCCATCGTCGAATACGTGGCAAGATCAAAGGTAATTGTCTGTGTTTAAAAAGTTTGACCTCCGGCAGAATGATCCAAATCGGTTGAAGAGATGACTCGTCTTGCACAGCTACTCGAACCCTTGTTAACTTGTTCAACTAGCGAATGACTGTCGTATATGCTCCGGACATTCACTGCCAAACCGGTATGAAGAGACCTTGCTTTTCCTAACACAACGAAATCACGAATAATGTTTCGTCCTGTACTAACGCTCTTGCACAGTCAAGTTTGAAATGGTCGAAGGAAGCCGCATTTCACGGGCCCACTAGGAGCAACGGTAATACCACGAGTCATATACTGCGAGGGCTGGACGAGCTTCCCAAAGGATATAGAGAGACCAGCGCCTCACGCGTGTTGCTCGCTCGAGCGACCACGGCGGTCGCACTCCGACTTCTGGGCGGTCCTCGCTGATGTAGGCCTTGTCGCAGGGAAACGGGGTGACAGTTGACGGGGTGACTGCAGAGAGGCGAAGGCGTTCTGCGAAAGGAAAACAAAGCCAGGAGTCCTGGAGGCCTTGAAGCCACCCTGGCGAGAAGTCGCGGGATAAAGACGCCCTTGTTGTTGCACGGTGATGTCCATATTGGCAAGCGCGTAGGGACGCCTTTCGGCCTTCTTCTTCGATTGTCGCCTCTTCTTCTTCCGGAGCTTTCGAGGACGTCCGCGGGATCCCGTAGTTCCTGACGTACAATAGAATCGAACGCCTGTGAAGTCTTCGCGTCATACCCCGTGGATGCTTGATTTTGATTCTTCCCTGCTTCCGATTTTTTTTTCCCACCTGCCAAAACTCACAGAAGTGAGTATTGGCCATATATAACCCAGAAACGTAGCATTTACGTTATACGCTACTAGGACGTATAGCAATGTGGACACCGGCCTGACTAAGTGTGGTATTCGACGTAAGTGAGAGCTTTGGTGACGCGCTGTGGCTGAATGCGATCCGCCAGCGGTAAACCTGCTTTTTTCCGATTGTTTAAGTGCAGGCTACCGTGCGGTCCGAGTATCGCGTTTTAGTCGTTGAGTTGTGTCTGTGTATCGCAGAACAATATATTTAACGAATCTATAAGCATGTGATTGACCGATGATTCCTGGAATGACACCGTATTTTATTTATGACGCTCTAAATGGGCTGACCCTGACAGTGTCACGGCTTTAGTGTTAAGTGGTTGGTATCTCAGCCAATGCCGTGAATGAAGACGAAACGAGACAGTGCACTCTTGTGAGTTCCTCGGTGATCTGTTGTGAAGAAGGCCTTAGATGTCTCATCAAACGCGAAAATTTAGCATGGACATCAACGGCGTCAACGGGAGTGATGTAAAAAAAAAAATCACCTCCACGTGATGACATCACCGATTGCCATAATCCGTGACGTCATCCTGACGTCACTAGGCCGCATAACGTTACGTGTTTTACAGACGTCGCCTGACTGTCTCTGTGAGCTTTCGCATGAGCTGATGGTGATGTGGTCGCGGTGCTGTATTTTGTACGCTACCAGAATTCGCTTCATTTCTGTTGCTTTTCACGCCGTCGTGACGTCTGTGCTGTTTGGTGCAGCGTTAGCCATTTCGCAGCTCTTTTACAGCGAAAGCTGTTATGAGATCACAACAAGGGTCGTTTCTGCGCCGTAGTTGTCCGCCGCCGCCGCCGCCGCCGCCGCCGCCGCCGCCGCCGCCGCCGGTGTCCGTAACCAATATCGCACGAAATAAGAAAAAAACTAAATAAATAAAAAACACCTATGACCGAATGGGATTCGAACCCGGGTCTTCTGCGTGGCAGCCCAGCACTCTACCACTGAGCTACGCCGCTGCTTGAAACTGCGATGCAAACTGACTCTAGGCAGGCTTCATGTCGGGTAAGGAATCGCGTTAACGTGTGTTGTTAAGCGTTTTAGAACAGTAAAGTAAGAACCAGGCGTCACACAAATCGAATTGCGTAACGAGTGGGTCGTTTAATGCTCCAACCCATTACAAAAGCCTGAGGCAAAATTCTTCGTCGTCGTCAGCCACAGCATCAACAAAGTGCACATAATGCGCTACAAGAGTGTAGCGGGTACCGCGCTTTTTCTGAAGAATGAAGAATAATGGCATAGTAGACGCTTCCCCACTACACAAAAAATTATGGTGATTTATGGCGTAGTGGGTACCATGCAAGTGCGGTTGTTGTAGTTGCCCCAAGAATGTTTAAAAAGGCCCTAGAAAGGCCGCTCTCCCAAGCTTTCGCTGTGGCTGTGCTGCGAGTTCCGCGCAGTTTCTCAGAAAAAGGAATAGATAAAGCACAAATAGCAACTTCAGTCATGAGTGCGGCCGTCGGTCGTACGATAAATGTGCTCGAAAAACTGAAATTCTTAATAGCAGAGCTACAATAAACGGCTTGTATTTGAAGCAATTGACGTCCAAAAAAGGGGGTAAGTCGGAGGAAGATGGAAGCTTTTGATGAAAATTTCGGTAGACAGGAGTTGTCCCTGAAGCCGACGTTTCGACAATTCGACTTGTGTTCTTCAAGGCTGCAACTGCTTAACGAATTTTTCAAGTAATTGACGTTTTATTTATTACGCAATGTGACCTCACTGCGATGTGCAGCTGTGGACGATTCCTGTGCAGGCGCGGTTTTGATCGCTTGTTTTCTCTGAAATATGACCGCGATCTTTCTTCGCTGCTGTGTGTGGCTGTAATGTCACTGCTTGGCTGCGTGCTTTCGGTGCGCTAATTATTGACCGATCACCATTCGCATTTCTGACCGGCTCTAGCCGGATGTTTTTATGGCTCCATGCGCGCCTTTTCATTCTTTTCAATGGACCCTTACATACTAGCCATCATGTTCGCGGGCTTTCTTTTTTTGGTAATAGCCCTTCCGTTGAAGTCTGTTGAGATGGCATCATCTCTTCCTCAACTGAGGTCACTTCGAGTGGCGTCGCGCAGCGTAAAACTTCGAAGCATTTCATTAAAACCTTGGTTGGGTCTAGTTGGCGCATAACACGTAAAGTGAAAACATCGGCGCAAACCAGGACGGAAGACAAAGAATAGATGAGATGAGGAATGGCGCTTTTATACGAAAGTTGTACTTCGCGCCATTACTCCGAGTCTCGTTCGTGGTGTCTTGGTTGCGTATTCCGCCGTACCCCATCCTGTTCATTGTCCATCCGTACAGTCTCCAAACTGCAGTTTGCTCTGGCTTTCAGCGTGCGGGCCGTTTCGCATCTTC
This sequence comes from Rhipicephalus appendiculatus, assembly GCA_030522465.1. Classification (NCBI taxonomy): domain Eukaryota; kingdom Metazoa; phylum Arthropoda; class Arachnida; order Ixodida; family Ixodidae; genus Rhipicephalus; species Rhipicephalus appendiculatus. Next base: position 62,633 of record JALIZH010025874.1, on the reverse strand, counting down.
CTGCGCCCACATTAAGTCTTTCACAGCCCGTGCAGGCAGCCTTTAATCTCTATCGGTGCCGCGGCCGAAGAAGAGTGGACACATTACCGCGTGACGGTGAGAGGTCCTCCGAACTGTCCGCGCCGCCGGTATCGACGACCGCGACCGTCGGGAAAACGCTCTTTATACGGAAACGGAAACCCTGGATGGGAGAAGAGGGCGCCGTCTCGAGCCCCGGCCAGGGCACGGAAATAGCGCGCCCCCCCGCGGCCGCCAGGGTTCCCTTACACCGAGTGGCGGGAGGAGGTGCCTTCTCTCGCCTCCCTCTCTGGGACCGGGGCCAAGAAAGGGGGGGCCAACGCCAGAACCCCGGACCCATCGCGCTTTTTTCTCTGTGTAAGCGCTTTCGCCGCTCGCGCTGCGTCTACACACACCGACAGCTCTTTCTTTTTCTCGCTGAAGCATATTGCGTTTTCTCCCACCCCGTTAGACGAACGGCCTCATGTCTCGCCGACGAACGGCCTTGCGCTGCCAAGCCGTGTCGTCCTCGCCGATTTTGTTCTTCTTTTCTCGCTTTCGATCTTTTTGCTCCGCCGGTGACTTTTCTCCGTGCTTCGCTTTCTGGGTTGCCGATGCCCGCTTCGCAATCATCCGTGCCTCCCCGTCCGTCGTTTTAAACTTTGTTTCGCTCCCAAACAGCCTCCCTTCCCCCTGGGCCTCTCTTCTTCGCACCTACCGGGCTCTAACGGTGCTGCCTTGGCGTTTCCTAGGCTAACCCAAGACCCGGCTTCGGTCTCGAGACGACGTCACCTGTCTCGCTCCCCTCACACGCGATTGAGGTCCCCGCTCGGTGACGCTCGTGCGCCGGGCCACTGCTCTAGCGCTCGCTCGCGTGCACGTTCGCGGTTGCACACCTCGTTCCCTCCTCTCCCCGTCTCGGCCGCGTGCGGTTCGAGCGCCGGGCCGGCCCGCGTCGGAAACCCATACCCGCCTGCGCCCCGACCCGAGTGCGCGCGTGCTCGGCGTCGTGTTGTGACGGCCGGCCGCATCATTGCTTTCGCCTGATTTTATCGAGCCCTGCGCAGACTGGAACGGCTGCCTGCAACCGGAGGGATTTCGCCGGCTCTTCCACGTCCTGCAGAGTTCGTCCGCCAGCTGGGATATATCCGACAGCGGTATCGTAAAGTGGTGGCGCTTCAGTCGGCTTAAGCTGCTTTGCCATTGGCTTCCGATCTGCAGCTGTCGCGGTATTTTTCGCTTAGTGCTTCTGCTTTCTCGTATCGTTCTCGCAGAATAAGCGCTAAGCATAACACTCGTTGAGCACACTTCAGTTTACTCAAGCACCCTATTGGGAGGGCCTCATTTTTATCCTCAAAGCATTCGCGCCATTTTGCTGTCTTCGCGCTTTTTCTCCGAATAACGCTCAGTTTAGAGCCTGCCTTGTCGCCACGCGCGCCGGAAGGAACGGGGCTTGCCTGTCCGTCTTCCGAGAAAGAACCCTCCGCTTACCCGTTTTTGAGAAACGACGACGACAACGACCTTCCCTTGACGAACGACCGAGCGCTATTCTGGACATGCGTGACAAAGGATTAGCGTCCGCGAGCGAGGACACTTCCTGAGTTGGCACCGCCACTGCTGGATCTGGGCTTGTTTGGACAGACGGTGAGAGGACGTCGAGATGCCCTTCACTGTTCCGTACTCGCTGAAGCCCGTCGCGACTCCAACGGGCAGAGCGCTGTACAAAGGTGGCAGCGTGAGTAGCGACGATGGTCTGCAGTCTCCGCGCTCGCCTTGGAGCAGCAGGACTTCGAGCATCGACGACAACAAGCCCCAGCGAAGCGACCAGCACCTCCCCACCTCGTCCGCGGACAACTGCGGCGGCAGCGAAGGGGGCGTCGGTTGTCGCCGAGCTAGCGGCGGCGCTTGGACCGGAGCCAGTGCCGCTGGCGAATCTGGCGGCGACAGCACGCCCTTGCAGCATAATGCCGCAAAAGGCAAAGTGTGCTGCGAGGAGGGTGGCACGGCCCCCCTCCTCCCAGAATAGCGGCGTCGCCCCGGCGGAAGGGGAGAACCAGCGCCGGGCAGACGACTCCGGGGGGCTCCGACCCCAAGGACGTGGAGAAGGAACGACACTACAACTCGTTCATGGAGACCCGTCTCAAGCTGGGCCAGACTAAGACCGTGGCCGAGCCTCTGCTCAGGCTCAAGGCGCGCCAGCAGGAGCCGCCGCCACCCGAGATCACGAGGCGCGGATCGACGCCTGTCTTCTCGCAGGCCATGCTCCGCAGGCCCTCCGAGAGACGGCTGTCCGGCGTCAAAGCCAAGGTCGCGTCCGGCTGTGGTGGTGGCGGCGGTTCGTCCGAAATAGACGGCGTGACGTCTGCTGGTGACGTCAACGCGGAGGAAGCGGCGGCGACGCCTGGTGCCACCAGGAAGACCTCTTCGCCCACCAAGAGTCCGCGGAGTTCGCCCTCCAAGACGACAGCGGCGAGCATGAGCACCGCGAGCACCACGGTGGTGACGACGATCGGCGACCTGGGCCGCCGGGATTCGGCGGCGGCGCGCAAGCCGTCGGCGCCGGTGACGACCCTAAGGATAACCAGGAAGCCGTCCTTGTCCGCCGCCTCTTCTTCCTCCGCGGCGAAGAAGACTGAAACTTCCGACGTGCCGGCCCAGCCGTCGGACTCTGTCGCGAAGCAGGCGCCGCCATCGTCTGCCGAAGATGCGAAGAAGCCGATCGTTGCCGAAAACAAGGCGTCCGAGTTGCGCAAGGCGACGTCGCCTCCTAAGAAAGCGGCGTCCACCGTGCCCGTTCGTCGGAAGTCTCAGCCGCTGCGCATTCGGGCGTCCGTGACCGTTGAAGAGTGCGGAAACACTGATCAGAAGCCAACAGCCACGGTCTCGGAGCCGCAGCCGACGCCCCCCGAAGGCTTCCGCCACTCCTCCTGGCAACGCTTTCCAAGCCGATGAGAAATTGGCAAGCGTGGAAAAAACGTGCGATGCAACAAGTGTCCCGGCTTCTTCCAACGAAGCAAAGGGTTTCACCGGCCGACGCGAATGACACGCAGTCGTCTCCTCTTGCCGGTGTGAAGAGTAGCTCCTCGAATGGAGATAACACGATGACGAATTCTAACGAAGCAAAAGCTTTTGCCGTGAGTGGTAAGGATACGAATGACGCCGTTACAACTACTGCTACGACTACCAACTCATTACAGGACTCCGATCATCACGTCTCGAAAGAAAGCACCCTTAAGTACAGCAGTGCGTCCGAGCAGTCCACTGCGCTTCGTAAAACCGACGCCTGTATTGACAGTAACACGGCGATGAAAAACCAACGCAACTCGAAGCCGGACTCTGTCCTCGGAGAGAACAGGGCTTCCCAGCGGCAAGAGTCCGTCACTGTCGCCGAGGAAACCAAAAAGAAACATGAGGATAAGATGCAGACGGTGGACATTCGCGATTTGCGAATTCTTCTGCGAACGCCTTCGCCGCTTCCCCCCAAGTCTTCGTCGCCCACATCGCGCGGATCTTCGTCCACGACGACCTCGACCATCACGCGTCTGGACAGCGCCTCGCGCAAGAGTTCGCTCGCCTCCCTGGCGAGCCGCAACGGTTCCACGGACGGCCCCGAGGACGTGTCCGAGGCTTCTACGAGCGGCGTCAGTTCGCTCGGAGGCGTGGGCTACCGGCGCGACTCGCTCGCGTCTTCGCGACCGAGCAGCCTGAGCTGGGACTCTGACGCCGCGCTCTCTTCGACGGCCACGTCGACGCCGTCGGACGTCGTGGGTGGCGTCTCCCTGCGTTCTCGTTCCGTGTCGGTCGAGAGCGCGGCGGACGCCGAGGAGTGCCCTCGCGCCTGGTCCTCGCTCATCCACCGCTCCGGCTCTCAGCAGCGGCTCTCTGTGGGCAGTCTCAGTGGCGCGCGGCGCTCTCGGCTGGCTCAGCCGCCGTCGCCGCTGCGCACCACGACATGGGCGACCAGCCCCGGCAAGCCGTGGTGGTCGACCACATCAAGGACCAGTCCTCGCTCGCAGGTCAGCGACCTCTGGACAGACCTGGGCCAGGAGCAGGCGGCGTCCGCCCAGGCGGCCGAGATGCTCGAGGCCGAGACGGCCGAGCGGCTGCGACTCGACAAGGAGGTGCGCGAACTACAGGTGAGACGTCTTCTTTTACGGTTTTATTATTTTTTTTTTCGCTTTTGTGTCGAAGCGTATTTGTTGCACTGTGTCGGACTCTGTTTTGAGCACATCGACACGCTAATGAAATGGCGTTACGGTCAAGTTCAGCATGTCATAGACAGTTATGTACTCTAAAAGACACCTAAATTTTGCCGATGAACCTACATGACCGAATTTATGAAGATAAACATGATGGTTCATTCGGAGAACTTGGCAAACTTGATTCAGTGTACATGTCATGTCAGGCAGTCGAATAAAAAATTTAAACGTTGACACTTGTGTTCGACGGTGCTGCAAACATTTAGATTAAGTTGTCCCATAGCTTTATTCAATATTGCGTGTAAGCGCGAAGTGCGTGCATTACTACATCAATATTACATAGTTTAGTACTGCGGTAAGGTACGCAGGAATCGTGTACACAACTTAAGGTAAAAAATTGAGCGCCTTATATTACTTCTGCTTAAAAGTGTTTTAAAACGGAAATATGTTCCATCCATCTTGATGCAACCTAAACACGTGGCTCGCAAGTGCTGTGGCTACTTCTACCCGAACCTGTTTTAGCGTTGCATTTGTGTCGAATACTACAGAAAATAAAGGGAAGTGGCCAGTGCCTCGCTGAACCGTAGTTTCGTTGTTTTTCTGGCGCAGCTTTCTAGTAGCATATTTACACATCCTCATTTGGACAATGTTTGCTCCTCCTGAGTGCCGAATATCCATGACGTACGGTCGTTTGCGCCTGTGAGTAAACTTAAAGCAGGATGTTTCCAAACGCAACTTGGCGCACATGCCCAGTTCAAGTGTAGGTAAATTAATAATAATAATAATAATAATAATAATAATAATAATAATAATAATAATAATAATAATGTTTATTTGCCATCAGTAGAAAAAATGATGGAGGGTGGCGGGAATAAACGCGACAATCCGCTTGACGAAGTTCCTACTCCCGTACAGGTAGCAGTATATATATATATATATATATATATATATATATATATATATATATATATATATATATATATATATATATATATATAATAGAGAGAGAGAGAGAGATGCATGTATGGAATAACATTTGTATGCATTTAAACCAACGTACGTTAGAAAGAACAAAGAAAAAAGATTTATACACATTCATATATATCTATATATACACACACGTAAACGTGCAGTTACATACAAAAATACCCATATATACATAATCGCATACATATAAGCTCATTCATACTAATGTACAGAAAGATAAAATGAACTGGTGTAGGAGGATGTAGCTGTGTGAGGGTCGTAAATCCTTAGGAAGTGCAAGTTCAGATGCTAGTGAGCGGCGTAGTCTCACGTATAATGGGATTTTCGTTCGTAACCGATGTTTCATTGGAACTTCGTACTATGCACGCTGAAAATAAACACGAATTCTAATCCAGTTTGGAACATTATTGTCAATTCGTCGAATGTTTTTTCTCTTCGTCGGCAAAGCCCCCCGCCCCCCTTCCCATTCATTATGCCATGCGGCTCCCGCTGTGTCGGCTCCACGCACCTTGGTCCTCCGCCTCAAAAGGTTGCTGACCCCTCTGATCTAACCCATGGAGCTGGAATCGCATATGGTCGCGGTAACGAGCAGTGACATCAGTCCTTACAGAGTGCGTAGGCAACTTGAAGAAACGATCTCTAGCTTTCCGCGGCTGCGGGATCGAATCCCGACCGCGGCGGCTGCATTTCGATGGAGGCGAAATGTTAAAGACCCGTCCACTTAGATGTAGGTGCGCGTTAAAGGGCCCCAGGTGATCGCAATTTCCGGAGCCTTCCTCTGCGCCATCCCTCATAATCATAGCGTGATTACGGGACGTAGAACCTCAACAATTATTATCATGTCTCTAGCTTTGCCTGACTTCTACGTTTCCCATTGTCCCTGTTTCTATATTTCATTTAAGTAAGGTTCTGTCGCTTTCATATTTGTGGCCAGAAAATGGAAGTAAAAAGAACAGCAGCATCATACGAGTGCCAACTCAAAGCATTTGTATGTTTGACTATCACATTTTGAAATGAAATTTCGTATTTCATTTTTAGCGCTTCGTTTTGTATTCCGTATTCCGTAGCGCGGGAACGTCTACGCCTTCCTAAATTGTTGCCGGCTAATACGAGGCTTCAGGTAGACACAGATCCGATACAAGTCATCTTGGCAGCCTTCTTGTCTTTATTAACATTTGTCGACATTGGCATTCTGATTGGATGTTCACTTCAATGATGAGTCAGACACAGTGTTTTCGCGCGCATTCCGCGTAGTCTAGCCTTCATAGCGACACCTAGAATCCTTCGCGATGATGGCAACCGATGTTGAAGCGTCATTCAGAAGGCTGACGCCACCAGGAACCTACAGAGGGCTACAGCGCATTCCAGAGGGCAAACAATAACACTGAAAGCTGCTCCAAACTACTGACGGAGTGTTCAGACCTCTTTTAGTGGTCTGAAGGGAAATTTTAAGGGCTGGTTATTCCTTGTTACAGAACGTTAATTTGAAGTAACTGACAAAATACCATGGAAATTACAGCGGATGTTATTTGAAGTAATTGCGATGTAAATCAGAATAAAGTGAAGTGGACGAAAGGTAACTTGCCGCTGGCAGGTGCAAGTTATCTGGCAGAGACAAGGTATCCCGGCCAGTGGCAAGTTACCTTTTTGTTTACTTTACTTTATTCTCGTTTACATCACAATTACTACAGATAACATCCGCTGTATTTTTCTTGGTTTCTGGTCAGTTAGTTCAAATTATTTCGTTAAATGGGCTTTAACTGATGTTCGCTAACGGGGAGATATTGCTTAGTGGTAGACATCTGCCATCACTGTTTGCTGAATCGCTAAGAGAATTGCCATCTTTGTCTCTACCTTCAATACATCTCCTCATTTCCTGCAATGTCCCATGACGCGATGGCAATTTGAGTATTATTTCGCACGTTCTCCGTGCACAGGCATGTTCTCAGAAGTTATTGACTTTTTTTAAAGATGCTCCAAATGCTGCAAATTTACCCCGCCTTAAACTTCAAAGTATAGCTCCCGCAATGCGGCCTGTGTAGCAAGCATCTTGTATGAGGCTTTTTACAGTAATCACATTATTGAAGAAAGCCTTGTGAAACGAATTATTAAAGCTACCTGCGAGTCGCTGTCTTTCGTTTACACGAGCCACGTAACACACAAGGGAAAAGCGGTGTCCTTGAAAGTCGGCTTTCTCGCACTGAGAGTGTGTGCCGTGAAGAAAGCTTTACAGTAATTTGCGGGGAACGGCGCGGTGTTCGGTCGGTTGCTTGTAAGGCCATATTTACGCGTCTCATTGATCAAAAGCAGCTGCGATGCGAATTCGTGACTGTATGCGTTAGATACCGCTAATGGAAAAAATAGAAAGCGATGGCGCTCCTTTTCGAAAGAACTAGTATGCACACGAGACCAAAGCGATTATTTCCTGCAAAATTTTATTTACTCCTTTTTTCGGTCCTAAGCGACGTACTTTGTAACTATATAATTTAATTTTTTTTCTGTACATCGTCTGTGGTAGTTTAATTGAACTCTCCCGCTGGCTTAAATTGTTGAACGTAGAGGCGCTCACTGCGGCGCGATAAGTTGTCCCGGTTCACTCTGCTACCGCGGAGATGCGCGGCGGGCCTGTTTTGTTCGCCAGGCCTCCGCAAGTCTCTCTTTGCCGTGCTCTCGTTCTGCACAGGAATGCGGCCAGGGCCGCGCATTTCTTTAGTCTCCGGGCTGCTTTCGCTCGCCTTAATTAATTTAGCACGACTGAGTTGTTTTAGCGTGGTTCCTTCCCCACGCTCTGCCTTCCTCAGCCATGTTCTCGGAGTCAAGGCCAGGCCCAGTTTGACGTCGTGCCTCCCAGATGGGCGCAGGTAGATGCGGGGGCAGTGTAGATCTGCTTCTATTCATAGGTGAACCCTCAAAACTGCGTGCTGACTGGAAAAAGTTGTAGTGGCCACTGTGTCACAGTCTTGGCAGGGCAGTATGTCTACGTCACGAGGAATCGTGACCTACTCTTCGCGGTATGTGTCTCCCTCTCTGGCTTGTATTTAGTAAGGCAGAACAATTAAAGAAAAAAAAGTTGGCATTGAGGTTGCAGCGCATCAAATGCGTCAGGTGCGAGATCAACCGTTTCCAATTTTGTCTGAATGTTGTACCGAGTGTATGCGTTCAAGAAAATGCATTTGTAATATATTTCGTTCGAAATGTAACTTCTCATACATGAGCGCCTTTCATGAGTTGCACACAAAAAAGCAAAGCATGCGACAGCGAGGAAACTGAAAATGAAAACAATAGCTCGTGCCGCTTTGGTTTCGCTGTCATGTTCCCAAGACAATCTGCAGTTTGCCTCCGGTACATGTACAGTGCGAGAGCGTGTTGCTCTGTCTGTACTCGGGTACGGACATGGGCGACGTATGTTTTGCTTATCAGGGTGGACATTTGCCGTGATGGCGTGCGAAGGTATTTCGTTATAAGTAGTTAGCTCGGTGTGCGCATGTCCTGTTCTTCCTTGTCAGTGAATTATACGTTCCACGCCAAACAGCTTCGTGATCCTTCTCGCCTCTTTCCCGAGAAAGAGAGAGATATAACAGATATCCACTCGTTGTGATGCTTCTCCTAAACCACCGTTCCATGCATACACGTGATCGGGAAAAAGTGGCTGATAGGAGGCTGTGGTGTGGCCCCTTGGATGTATATAGGCCGTGTGGGGCACTACACGTGAGATGAGAACGCCGACTGAACGCCTTCGTTCAACTTTCAGAGCGCGTAGCGTGGATCACCTTTCTGCCACGCCTCCCACACCGCGAAGTGCTGCGAGGCTGTAATGTTAAGCAGTGTGTCTGATTTATTGACCTGGGCGATGACACATAATCCTGTAGTTTCACTGCGCAGAAGGTGAACTTAGACGACGATAACGTACAGTCCCTAGCTGTCTGCGATCGTCGTCCACATTCACCTTTCGCACTGTAAACCTAAGGATAATGCCAAGTCAGCAGGCACGATAGCCCGTTTCTCCCTCGTCCATGCCTTGTGGTTCACTCTTTTGTCTCCTGCGCCATTGTATCAACAACTAGCTGCGCTAAGTCCCGTCGGCGCCAGATCTGGTCACCTCGGCGCTTCTTAACGGGGAACCGTGACCAGCGGGGTATGCAGCCGGGCCAAGGATGATCTCACGGGCGTCTGTGTATAGTCCTTTTAGCCACTCGTGTCCCGCCCTGGGGGGCAAAGCGCTGTCGGGGAGCGCGTGGCGCGCCGCTGTAATGCTGCCGCCTCTCGGGCGCCGAGACGCCGGGAGCGCGGCCAGCTGGCCCACGGGCCGAATTCCCCGTCGCGTCGCTCCCGACCGTTTCATCTTCGGACCCCTTTCGCCCCGCGATCGCACTCCGAGCAGGTTGAAAGAGCGGCTCGTGCGCGTCTGTCGTCGCGCCGTCATGATCTGGGCGCGATAGCTCCTGATTGTCCCAGGAGCGGAGCGAGGGCAAGCGGAGCTCTCCGGAACTCGATATCTGTTTATATATACTCTCGCCCCACAGGCAGCATGTCCCTTGGCTACATACTGTCGTGATACCAGTATGCCTTATCCGAATCGTCCGCGAATGTTGATCGTAGTGTCACTCATTCTGAAAGACTGGGCGTGCAAACACGGACACAAGAAAGAAGTCAATACACCGTGTTTGCGCGCCCTGTCCTTTTAGAATGAACACGTACCCAACTAGCTCAGCTGTCTGTTGTCCTAAACGTAAATGTCACCTAGGGGAGAATCGTGGATGTCATCACGAGCTTGATATTAGCATAAGCTAGAGCAGTGGTTCTCAAATGGCCTCGAGAAAAAAAAAAAAACTTGTTTTCTGGAGGCACACTATGTCCCGTGACAACGGCCTCATCTCATTTTTGGCACGCTTCACCGCATAACTCTCTTGCTTTGCGTCAGAGTCGACTTGTGTTTTTCCTTCTCCATAAAACGGCTGCCAGGCTTTTGTTGATGTTTTACGCGAATTATGCATGCGAACATACTTTTTCCTGGCTTGATATTTGAAGAGAAAACACATCTGGAAACAGGTTGACCGTGGTTGCAGAAAGTACAGCTTATTGGACAAGCTGTTGAGATCGAATTGGCGTGGCACTTTAGTTAAACCGTTCTTTGCCAGGGACAAATAAAAGGCACATATTTCGTGCCGCATGTTGCGTTAATTTACGACCCCCCCCCCCCCTTTTCAGTCGCTGCACTGGGTCCCTCATGCCCTTCCGCCGGTGCCACAAGGGGTCCCCGAAACATCAGTGGCTGAGAACCAGTGGGCTAGAGCTTGCCGAGTGTTCCAAAACTCTGAGATCTGGCCTCGACAGCCGCTAGCGCATAGTATTCTCGTGTTTGCGGAGCGGGATTAACCCTTCCGCTCGCGTCCTTTGCTCGTGCACGTCTGTGCATGCAGTCTGCATGGATCAAACGTCTGGGATTTTCTCGCCTCGTTCTTAGAATGGCCTGTTCTTCGCCTGGCCTCTGAGCGTGGCGAAGGCAGCCTGCTCTAACAACCACAAAGGGCGGTAATTCGAGCTTTATGTTACAAACACCTGCGCGTTGCCTTTCCTGAACGTGCAGCTACAGCTTCAGTAGACTGTTAGACGTATGGGAAACAGACAAAAAATTATGCCAATTGGAAAGCTCCTTTCACGGCCCGCGTTACTGATTGCGTATCCTGCCAGCGGTCATTCTCGAAGAACCATTCTCGCTGACAAAACTGTCGCGAATCGCGCACTCTGGGAACGATGCGATTCCTTTCGCGTGCCTCGTTTGACGATAACCATGCAGTGGCACGGACCAAAAAAAAAGGCTTACGCTACGGTCTGCCAATCAGAAATTAGTCACCCGAGCAGTGCACGAAAATAAAGGTAGACAAATTTCACGACATCAGGAAGTGCATTGGATTAGGTGCTCTGAGAAGACTAAGGGTAAACAGTAGGCAAGTGAGGTTAAACAAGGAAGTGTATCATCGCAATAGCCGCAAACCAAAGTACCTGTTGGCTGTCTGGCAACCGTGGCTTTTCTGTCGCAGAGGGTACAGGCACGGCTACGTACAAAGGTCCTTCTATCGGTACCTGCTTGTGTGTTCCCTTTCGCAGGTTAGGGCACATAGCCATTGCGTTTAATGTTCCATATAGGCAGCCGCAAGGAGAGCTTTCGCTGCGAACACCTGTCTGTGCAATCTCCCTTAGACGTTGGCGCACTTCTCCCATCCCACGGAGAAAGCGCCCTCGGTAAACCTTTTAAGATACGACGCGACACCTGTACGCGACAGTACAATCCCCGCACGGGACCATTACAAGTTCCCGAGACTGACTGCCTCCCACGGCGTTGTTCGACTTTCACGGTTCCTTCGGTTCCCTCTTCTCTGTTTGCTTCTATCCTGTGGCTTTACTAGCGAGGTATGCAGCTGGAATGCCCGCTTATCTTGGCTCCGTGCAGGCGTTTTGGGCTGTTCTGTATTCCCGCCAGCAACGGCTCTACACGTTGGCTTTCGCTCGCTTACTTAACCGACAACATTGTTTTGCCAGCACGTCACTCATTGTCGTCTTGGCAGTCGACATAGTCGCTTCTTTGTCGCCAACCTCGCCTCATTCCTAGCCGTCGGCTTTTATGCCAAGTGCTCCTGAGCTGTAAGGGCCGCCTTTGTTCAACCGAACGCGTGGCCTGGTAGTTTTATTTTGCTTTTCCCGCTCTGTCTTCATGCAAAGTTCGAGAGTAAGCACAATCGAAAGCGAACGCCTGGCACCTAAAACGCACCTTGACCTCCCTTTTAAGACTGCGGCCGTGAATGAGCACGAGCGGTTTTCGGAAGGACCTCCGGGATAATCCCTTGAAGCGACTGTGTCCTCTACGTGAATAAGTTACACCGGTGTCACATGGTGCACCGCTGATCGCGATCGAGCCTGATCAGGATCAAGTTGCTCAACAGTATTGATTGGCTCCCTTCTGCAGCTTTCGTAAGGGATCCAATTGCGATCGTGAAGTTCGATCGGGATATCAGGCATGTACTAGAGCGTGTGGTAACAGTATTAGACGCGATGATGCGTTTCATTGCAGGAGTTCAATTACGAAAGTATGTACGAAAAGTCACCTGCATGGCCGGGCAGAAGCAGCATTCGGTGCGGGAAATTACCGAACGTCCGATACGAAAACCTGCTGAATTTAAACTCTATGCATGTGTTACGCTAATTGAAAGAAATGTTTGTGTGCAAACTGGTACACGGCCACTCTGTATCAGTGCTACTCTGTGCGCTCTCGTTCGCGATTCCAAGGAGCTTGATCGCTTATAGATTCGTCTGTGTGTCTACCTGTTCAAGTATTTTGCTTTGCGGCTATGAGTTTTCCTCCCAACATGAGTGAATCTCGCTGCCTGATAAGCTCCATGTCGCCTTGTAATATTGCTCCCATCTATTGTGCTTGAAGCCAGACTGCGTGTTCGTCCACCGGCGCTAAGACCTTCTTTCAGGCTAGTTGGTCCATGTGTAACGGGTGAGCGCGAAGGAAGGTAGCAGGGAAAAAAAGTAACAGGAAAGACCGCTGTAGTCTGCGCTCTTTCCTGTCCCTTTTTGCTGTCCCTTTTTCTGCTGTCCCTTTTTCTGCTGTCCCTTTTCCTGGTAGCCTCCGCTAAGGTAGAAATACGGCGCGCGGGTGACGGCCGTACGTGGTACATCTACCGCCAGTCGATAGTGTAGCGTCGAGATTCGGAACAAGCTAAAGCAAGGAGCTTACAACCACTTCTATTTGTAGCAGCATTATGTAAGTGGCCTATCGAGGTGATAAAAGGTCTATAGGCTCCATGAAGACTTTTGTCAGTTTGACCGAATTATTAGTTAAACCTGATAAAGTTTGTCCGATAAGTTAACGTGATGAGCATTCATAGTATCTGTACACTGTCGTCCTTTATGAAAGGGAACACGCGAGCGCGTGGCCGGCGCGCTGCGGCGGCTGCCTACAGCGCTCTCAACCGACAGCTAACGAAAACGCGTCCGCTTCTGGCGGCACCGCCACTTGCGATATCGGAGCGGGACCGTAATCTAGCCGCGCTTGTCCAACAGCCATGACTCGTTATTTTGCTTGGCCATAGATGACGCCGAAAGCGGACGTGCTTTCTTTAGATATCGGTTGATGGTGCTGTAGGCAGCCGCCGCAGCGCGCCGGCCACGCGCTCGCGTGTTCCCTTTCATAAAGGACGACAGTGTACATAGTGCCCACCTGCTATGGTCTCAGTGAAGATTGGCAGTGTTGTAAATAAATACATAAATAAATAAATATATAGAATCGCCGGCAACAGTGCGCGCAGAGAAGGAAGGCCGGTATCCTTAAAGCTAATCTCTTTAGAAGTATACTAGGCTAAGCTGCAGTCTGTGCATTATCGAACGGAATTGAACGACGTTAAAGACAGCGTAGAAAGTCGGGCAAGTTGGAAAGGGCTTTTTCTCGTTTCTTTCTTCGTGTCCCGTCCAACGGCGCAGTTTAATAAAGATGTTAAAGAAAGGTCAAAGTGAAAATAACAGGCACAATGTCGTCTTAAGCTCTCTTGCATCTTTTTCATAATTTGCGGATTTTCACCCAAAGCTTGATCGGCCGCGGCTTTAGTTGTCTGAGTGATGTCAGTGTGAACTGCGTTTGCACGTTTCCTTGGCGTAGTTGTGAAAATTTCGCCAGAATGTGCTCCGCGATACCACATTCGGCCAAAGTTAAATAATCTTTATTTGAACGACGCAGTCTTCTTAATTGTTCACAACGTCGCTCATTAGCTCATAGGACGTAGAAGTGCTCATGCCAAGGTGATCACGATTATTCGGATACAGTGTGTGCGAACTCCTCGGAAACCGGCGTAGCTAGAAAAAAAGAAGAAAAAAAGAACAAAAAAGACAAGGGGCAAGCTTTCACTCGGCCGCGCAAGGCTTGATGCACAGCGTATCTGAACGATTTGATTGTGTTTCGTGGATGCCGCTAGGTTGATCTCGGCGAGTCGGCGCCGCTCGTACTTGGCTCTCCGGTAGGCTGGATCCTGACGTAGAGCTCGCATACGCGCAGCATACCACTCACGGTGGTCGACAGTATCTTCTATATCACTCCTAGAATGTGGGGCATTCTGCAAACATTGAAACGGGTATGGGATGTGATGGGCTAGCTTCTATAACCGCACTCTCGTTGTTATTACTGTTCTAACTTCCACTCCGACTCACTTTATGGTGCCTGGCTGTCGCTGTGGAAAAAAAAGAAAAATCCAGAAAAAGTGCGCAAATGTCTTGTTTTCTGTAATTTATAAGCTTTTCTGGTACATACTATAAAACAAATTGTATATAGTCCACACCGTCTTTTGTCTTTCTTGTTAATCTTGTTTGTGCGCCCGTTACACTTTTGTTCATATAAGCAACCTCACCGGCATTTAATCATTGCGCAGCTCGTTCACTACAAGCCTACAGTTCGAGCGTTCGGTTGTGTGACATTCCGAGGGTCATCCTTCTTCCTTTTAATCGGGTTTACTAGCTGTTTGCGTACCGTTGGTTAGCGTTGGTCATACACATTCTATTCCACAGCTGCACCGTACATTATAGCTGCCGTGCGTTCCATGATGTATACTGATGTGGACATTGAACATGTTGCGCAGGCGCGCTGTTCGCAGCTGCAGCAGCAGAAGGACCGCATGGAGATGGAGGCCATGGAGAGCCGCATGCTGCGCTCCGCCGACCTCAACGGCGAGGTCTCGGACGAGGACGACGCCGCGGCCGCCGGTGAGTGCTCCGTGACGTGTAGCAGTTGGCGCTGGCTGCGAAGCATATCGTTCGTTTTAAAAACGCGCATACGAAGGCTTCCGCATTCTGCGTGGGGAAGGTGCGGTGGAAAGCCAACGTCTCCGCCTAACCTGGACAGAGCCTCGTACGCGAACGTGCCTGTTCTGTTCCCCTCTATAGCGCAAGCACCGTGCGTGAAGTGCCCGCGTATACTTAAGCAACAAAAGCGGCGCAATGACTTAGTCACCGCGCTATTTATACGCGGTGTGAACAGGCAGCCGCGTTTTGACGCCTCTCTGAGCCGCTTCTCGGCTTTCGACAGGCTCGCTCGCGTTAATTTGTCGAGAAGAAGGGTTCACGCCTGTTAGCACCGACGCGGCGTGTGATAGCTGAAGGTTAGGTTGCGCGTGCGTTCGCGCCTCCCCAGGTTGCCGTTAAGCCGGGGAATCCGTGGTAACTCGGGGTGTTCCAAGTCGGGAACCATCTTTCGTAACCTGTATGCACCCTCGGCGCCGTCGTCGGCAGCGGTGTGACAAGAGGCTGCGCGAAGCCAGCTGGCAAAAGGCCTCCTCGTCGCCTGGCTGCCGATTGACGACCTGCTGTTTCGTCAACGCCGACGTGTGGTCCCTGTCTTCTCGGGCGGTTAACATATGCCGCCACGGTCGTCCGCGGTAGTGTTATGCCACGTCGGCGCCTTTTCTCGCGCTTGAGCGCTTCCCGGCTCTAAACCACGGAAGATTTGTCACCGTGCGTATTTCGCGGGCACCGCTATTTTGTTGACAATCGTGGTTCGTGCGAACGTCTCCCGTGTCGTTGATGAATGCGCTCGTGCGGGGAAAGTGCGCGTCGCGTTTTGTTGTGAAGGTCGCCGCTTCCGCTTTGCGTGCCCTTGCTTGGGTCGCGTGCTGCGGCCGACGCCTAGCACAGAGCTCCGAGGCTTTTACTCGGCACAGATCTGCGAGATCGGCCGAGTGTCGTCGACCGCCGGCGCCGAAAGAATGTCGCGCTTATACTTTTAGATGTGAAGCATCTTATGGCGAAGCTTAATCCGGTGGTGGTGCTGGTGGTGGTGTGCCGCGTGGCCTCCCTTACTGCGCATGCGCAAACCCTTTCAAAAAAAAATAAATAAAAAACCCTTCTCCCCCCTCTCTCTCCTCTAGGCATCCCTGCCCGCGGCAACCACACCCTCACTGCGCATGCGCCTCCCCTCCTCTCTCCCCTCTTACGCTCCCCCCTCTCTCCTCTAGGCATCCCCACCCGCGGCGTCCACACTGCCACTGCGCATGCGCGTCCCCCCCTCTCTCTCCTCTCCTACGCTCCCCCCCTCTCGCCTCGCGACGCCGACGCAGGCAGCGTCTGATAGCGAGTTTCTTGCTTGAAAAAACCGACTGCTCGCGCTGCACAACCGTTCACTGGCCACCCCGTATATATGGCACTGGATCTTGATCTGCAAGGTGGTGCCGGTGGGAGATTTCTCCTGTGCGTTGTTGAACAATAAAAATTCGCAGCGTGCGCGTTAACTAAAAGCGGACTGCGGGTCTCTGTGTCCAGTCGGAGTCTTCTGTCTCTCATTGCCCATTAGCAGCGATTGGCATGTTCCAGTAGGAAACACCGGTCCATCGCTGCGTGCTTTGCGCCTCTCCAGGTTTCTCTCCTGCGCAACGCTGCGATGAGCGCCAGCGTCAACGCCGCCGCCAGTGTAAGCGTTAGCGCCCGCTGCTTCACATCTACACATGGTTCCCTTTAGCGGGAGATGGTGTAATTTTTTCAATACCGTTCGATTTCGAGGTCCGTCTGCCCACGATATACCGTGCTGAGAAATTCGCTGACAACCCTCTTGTTGAAATTTGTCGAGTAACATTTATCGGATAAAGAGTACTCTTCATCATCTGCCGGTTTTCATTTACGTAGCAACCAGTAAGAACATCATGAAGAAATAGTGCGTGGATGCAGAGACAACGAGAGATATGCTCAGCGCTATGTCTATACCATAGTCGCTCTCATAGAACAATCGCACTCTGGCAAACCTCTATCACAACATTGACCGACGGTCACGTCCGTATACTTCTCCCGGAAACGGCGTATATTTTTGCCGCCCTGTCAGCACTTGTGTGATCAGTTTAAAATAGAAGTCGTACTGTTAGAGAGATAGCTCTAGCACTCCTCCCGGTGCAAACCCTACAAAAGCCTAGTGTCTCAAGGTGAGCCTTTCCGTATCGCCCCCCGCCAGAGCCACTGGCTGCATCCAATGAGGAAGTCCGGGACACGACGGAGCATATGTTCTGATTGAAATTTGGAGATATCCACCCAGGTGTAGGTATAGGTTTTGGCGCGAGCCTACATGAAGCCTTGGCTTTTAGGGACAACAATGCAAGGCTGAACATGCCCGCGATAGAAATAAGTGATGGTTAGAGTATTGGTGGCAGAAAACTAGAGAGAAGGGACAAAAATAAATAGTGGGAAAATATGCACATTCTGCCGCCAAGGGCAGAGAACTGGGCTGTGAATTTAAAATAACCGCCATGTTGGTATAGGTCCGTAATGAAAAAAAGCGCAACTTGAACGAAGGGCCGTCCTGCGTTCTTTCTGAGTCTTCGTGCAAGTTGCGCTTTTTTCACTGTGAACTTAAGGCCTTTTTTTTATATATATTCAAGGATCAATTTAGCTGTAGTATATTATGCTTTATGCCCACTTAAAAGAAAAAGTGTGTTTTTTTTTTCCCCTTCTTCCTTGGTGGCGCACAATTGACCTCTCCGTTGTAAAGGGAATAAACGCTCGTAAGATCCATCCATCCTTAAGTGAGTGTTCGCGCCTAGAGCGCCGATGGCGCCGACTAGCGGTTGTGTGTAGTCTTTAGGTGCAAGTGTTGTTGCGGTAGTTGTTGCCGCTGCAAAAGCGGCTGTCTGCAGCCTAAACCAAGAAAAATCTGCAATAATCCTAAATCAATGCGAACGGATGGTCTCGTCCTGTTGCAAATCAAAACAGGACTGTCGCTCGACAAACGTCCTGTGAGCGCCTTCAACCACGGCAATTTGTTCCTCGCCACGCGAGGCATGGGTAGCGATGTTTGTAGTAATGTAACGGTTCTTAGTGAGTTAACTTGCTGTTGAAGCAGACAGTTTTTCAGGCCTGTCAGATATTGTGGTAAGGACCCTCGAAAAAAAATATATGCATGGTCGCGTGCGTACAGGCAAACATCAACGTGTACAGTCAACGGCAGATTTTTCGGACATGCTCGAAAATTCGGACGCTCTCACGGCACTGCCACAAGCGCGATAGTGTCAATGCAATAAGCACGGCTGAAATTTCGGACGCTGAAACTATTGGGCGTATGATTTTTCGTACTTCCTGCTCAAATTTCAGCTTTTAAGCGGCAATAATTGAAGCCACCACCGCTGCCGCGTCGATCATCTCGCAGGCTCGAGCCTGAGCTGTCGACAGCCCATCAGTTTCGGGCTGAGGCGGATTCCGAAAGTCAGCTTTTCCGCAATGCAATATGTTATGGGGTGAAGCATGCCGAGAATCCGAAGGGGCCACTGTCGCGGCGCAGTGCGGCCGTGCATTTACGGATAAGCACCGGAAATGCACGATGGCCTCATGGCGGCAGGCGGCAACTGCGCCATACAATTTAAGCGCTGAAAACCCAATTAGGATAAGCACCTTCAGCTAACTGCTCTGTAAGGCAAGTTGGCTAATGAAGTTGTAAGCGTACTGCACGCTTTTAATAGGCGACAACCCAAATGCGCTGCGCCGCCGTTCATTGATGTGTAGCTGTTTATTCAATACCGTGTGCTGCACAGACGCTTTGCTTTCGGGAACGAAAGCAGCTTGCCATCGCCGAGCGGTCAGCGGTCAGGAGCCGAGTGGGCACGACGAACACTCAGAGGCAAACGCGTGCGTACGCTTCAGCAAGCGCATTTGCAGTGACGGCGTAAGTGTAGCAGGTGACGTGCTGCACGCAACTAGGCAGGATCGGCTACGTTGTCCGCAGCTCGGTACCTGCGGTACCTCTGAAACTGAGATACCGCGACCTCCAGCTATGGATGCCTCGAAGGGAAACGATTTCAAAAGCGGGCAGCGTTATCTCATCTCGTTAAGCTTTGAAAGATAAGAGTTTGCCGGCCGCCTGCGCGCTGATCCGCTGCACCGTCGCCGCGCGGAGCACACACGCGGTCGTGTTTGACCCTTTCGCGGTCACCCCCTCCCCCTCACATTGCTATCCCAATAAAAATCAAGAAAGGAAACTTGCTGGTCTTGCTCACGGCCCTACACGGTTATTTCTCCTGAACGGTGGTCATAGGCGCGCGTATATGGATGCTGTCGGCAAGCCCGTAGCCAGGAATATTTTTTCTGTAGAAAGGGGGGGGGGGGGGGTGCACTTGCTGAATGCTTTGACTATTTTAGAAAAAGACGTATTTTCATAATTTATTTTGGCTAAAGCACCGCCCTCCATCAGAATTTCGTGGGGGGGGGGGGGGGGGGGGACGTGCGCCTAGAGCACCCCCCCTCCCCTTGCTACTGACCGCACTATCGGTCAAGGATAGCAAGAAAGATCAACGAAGACTACGTTTTAATATTCGAGCTTTTTTACAGTGAGCAGTTTGCACAATTTACGCCTTGTGGTAACATCAGCCGATTGAGCACTTCTCCGCTGAATCCTCTGCGTTGCATTGTTAAGGGGAGATGCAATTCGGAAACAAAGTTGTGTTAATCTGTAGCCTAAGGCAGTGAATTTTTTGCTGTATATAAAGGATTTTATGCTGATTTCAAATATATAATTAGTTTTATAGTAGGTTGTACAGTTTTTGTTTTGTGCCACGACAATGTGTAAAATATAGTTCTTTTTGTAGACTCTTCTTTTGCCAGTAAATGTTTATCGTTCTGAGCCATTATTGGCTCATATTGCTCCACATTATCTGTACAATGCAAATAACTATCAAGAAAGCACGTATATATACATTTTAATGGGCAAGAAAAATTGTGATGTGAGAAGCCTTAGAAGGTTCAGACCATACTAATTGCTTATTTTAGGTTCGTAATAATTATATTAGGCGATACCAAGTTTTAAAGTAGATAGTTGCACTCTGCACATGTTAAGAATTATGTGGGCAAAATTTCATCCCGATCTGGCTATCAGAAGTACCAAAAACATGATGTAAAAACTCATGAAGTTGCCCAGAATTGTATCTTGAGAAAAACACATTTTATAGGTATATAGGTGAAAGCTCATCTAGGCGGAAAAGATTTGTCATTTAAGATGATTTATTCCATCATGAGAGCTTGGCAATCATGGTTATTTTGAGCATGTGACTTTAGTGAACCCCTCATGCGAAATGCAATGGCAAGCAGCCAGGTGACAATTCCCAGGGGACTCTAGACAATCAAAACTTTTTAGATTTTTAGTAGCCACCTTGTGCTCTTTAAAAGCGATTTTGACCTACTTCGAGTTTAATTACTATCTTCAGTTTTTTTGTCGTGAAAGTAGAGAAACTAAACTTGTGAAAGCAAATAAAAACGAAAATATGTAATTTTTGAAAAGAACTTGCGTTTTTCGACTCGCATCTCCCCTTAACTTGAAATGGAAATGTTGAAGGAAGCTAGCGTTTGCCATGTCGGCAGAACTCCGACGAAGATATTAAAGCATGGTATGTGATTGTGCTTGAGCTTCATGTGGCTAAGGGGATGAGGGTTGTCACTTTTAACAATTGTTCATCATGCACGAGCTCAACCGCGAACACTCAGAAAGTGATTACCGGCAATGACTGAGGTTAACGCCGCCTGCGGCAACCACATAGCGGTACCGCCTGTGATGATGTAAATTAGGCAAGATGTTGCACTTGGACGAGCATTCAAGACACGAGTGCATCCTGCCCGCAGAAGCGCGACGTACGCACTCGAGGTAACTTCACTTTTCAAACGCAGCAGACTCATCCATCAGCAACAGCAAAGTTATCTTGACAGGCCTTGTGCCAGTGTCGTAGTCGTTCGCTGAAACAAGTTGCTTGTCCAGGGTGAAAGGAGGAGCCTTGTAAGAGGGGGAAAGGGAAGGAGGTCGCATTATGAACGGTGGAGAGGAGGTGTGACTGAAAAATGAAGTGAATAAAGAAATAAAAGAAAATACTTTTCTCCGGCGAGGTAGGGTTTGAACCCAGTACCCCATAGTCCGAAGACAAGTGTCATAACCACTGGATTATGCATCCACGCTTACACAACGTGAATTTTATGGGATGCATATGAGTGTGAGTGGGGAGTGGCCATATGGACAACTGGCCTCTGTGCACGGAAGTGGACATGTGTAGAGCAAATGCACTACTCTAGCAGTGTAAAATCTGTCGTCATGTCAAACTGCTTCAACGGACACTAAAGTGAAACGACAAGACCGTTTAGATTGATACATTGTGCTATGAGAACTCTAATTCTTTTACTTTGACTATCATAGGTTTATTGATAGAGGAGGAAATCAAGGTCAAAGTTTTAATACTGCGCATGACGTCACGAATTTCAGTGTGTGTTTTTCAAATTTTGGCGACATTTGCTTGACAAAACTTTCTGAAGCTAGTTATGTCAAGTCTGTGGCTCCCTCAGAGTACAATATACATCATTTTTTACCGATTAGTAACTACATAGGACCTTGTAGATGCTGTCAAAATCTATGACATCATGGCATTCGGTGTGGGAATTTCAGTGGAAATGCCACTAGCATTTTCTTTTTGTATGTTTTTTTAGCTTACCAAGCGTCTTCTCGCAGCAAGCGTGGTAATTTTGGAATTGCAGAAAAGTGATTTACTAATATGAGACAAATTGGTTTTCTCTTTAGTGTCCCCTTAACGGAGAAATCATTTTGCTTGCACATTCCTACTCTGCAGTGCTTATTCGAATGCTTCCGTATCTCCTCTTCTGTTTTTCGCTCGAGATGTGTTCACGAACATACTTTTCTGTTTAGGGTCCATCTACAAGCAGAAGTATGAGCGTGCTCTGCGCGAGGCCGAGATGAACAAGCGCCAGATGAGCCAGCAGCACGAGGACGACCTTGGAGAAGCAGATGATGGCGAGGAAAGCGACCGAGAAGAGGCTGAGCGAGGCCCTGGCCGACCTGGACGAAGGGCGCCAGACGGTGAACCAGTGGAAGCGCAAGGCGCAGAAGCTCAGCGCCGAACTGCAGGACCTCAAGCTGCTGGTCGAGGAGCACATGGCACGCAACGCCGAGCTCGAGAAGAAGCAGAGAAAGTGCGTACCACACAAAACTGGCACGGGGATTCTCGCTCGTGCGTGTTGTAGACGTGGTTGCGTAGATTGGAGGCTAATTTCACCGCGAGGGGAGACCTGTCAGGAAAAGGAGAGAATGAGCGTGGCAGTATAAGCAGCAGCTAGTCACGCAACCATTAATAACTAACCTGTAAAAACAGATATGACAGCTGACACACACACACACACTATCCCAGCTGTACCTCCTGTGGTGTGAGGAAGCACCACTGTTTGCCATTGAGGAACCCAGCACGCCTTCCGAACAGTTGCATTGCTATCATTCAGACTGCTGCTCTGGCGATTTATTCTTTTACTGTTGTTGGCAATACACAAGTTGATAACTTCAAGAGAAGGCGTGACAGTTGTCTAGCAGCTCTAGTTTTCGTGTGATGAGCTGATGACGTATAGTGTGATCTTGGCTTGTGTTTATGAAGCGGCGTGCATTTAGTAGTGGTGCACATGGTATATCGGTAGATTTTAATTACATTTACGTAGCCCTTAAGTACTTTCAGCGCATGTGTGGCCCTTACCAGCTCGCCTCAGTCACTGCACCCAGGCATTTGGTTCGTTTTCCGTTTCCCTTGTGGGCTTTGTCACTTATGTTGTTGGTATACATTGTAAAACATTTCATTTAGAGTTTCACGTTGAGCACTCGATCGTAATCATTGGCATGCTAGAGGAAACATGCGCGTTCTTTTGTCCCCTCTAGGTTTGACAGTGAGCTGGGCCAGGCGTCGGACGGCCTGAAGCAGGAGCGCCAGCAGCGCGAGAAGCTACAGCGTGAGCGGGACCTGCTGTGTGCCGAGAAGCAGGCGCTGGAGCAGCAGCTCATGTGCTGCCGCACCGAGCTCGACGCGCAGCACGACCGTGTCAACTCGCTGCGCCGGGAACTCGACGAGCTCAGCTTCAGCACGCACGCCGAGGAAGAGGTACAATGCGCGATGCCTTATTTTCTTCTGGATATAACGAAATTTACCAATTCCCGAAAAAAAATTCGTTTTAAACGGGCTCTCGTTATATGCAGTTTCTGCGCGTAAACCCGAAAAAGAAAAGCACAAATTAAGCAACACGGGAATTTAAGGCAGAGCTCAGCCAAAACATTTATTTAGATGTAAAAAACTGCATTATTGCGATATCAATTATGTACATGGACACTCCCAACGAGTTTTTGCCGTTATGTTCTATATAAAGTCTGAATTGATAACATGACCCTGCGCATCGTAAGTTCTACCCGCGAGTAAAAGCGCGCGAGCAGGGGCGGTGAGCGCTGCTGAAGAGGTCAAACGAGCCGGCCCATCTCCGTCGCTCGGAGGGCGCACGCGATAACATCCCCCCTGCGTGTTACACCAGTCAGCGAATGCTCAAGCAGAGAAGAAACGCCCCGCCCGTCTTTAACGTACGAGCATGAAACGACGCGGAAGGGGGGGGGGGGGGGAGGGGAGTTGCTCGAGCAGTAACTGTAAACCAATTGATTCTAAGGGATAGCGCCACGCGATCGCTTGCGTGGCGCTATCTCAGCAAGCATTAGCGCATGGCTCGTATACCCTTTGTGCGAAAAGAGTATTTCTTGCTGGAGCGGCCGTAATCTCTTCCACCAGCGTTTTCTAGAGTTACGCGATATCGGATCCGAAAGAGTTAGCTGCCGGCCTTACTTCCGGTTAACATTATAATTTGTTGCCATCGCATCTATTGCTTCGCCCTACCGTCGTAACTTTTTTTTTCTTTGCTCTACTGAACGTTCGTAGGATATCAATACAATGCTGCTCAGTCATCGTCTAGCCGTGACCTCCGAGGTTGGCTCTGGTAACGTGCCGTCGCGTTGCCGGAGCTAATCGCGAAGTCCACGGTCTAGCGAACCCACGGCGGGGCGCAAGACGGCAAGGCGCGTGACGAGTCAACCTCCGCAGATCCGTCGTTGTCACCGTGGTCTCGGACAGTTTCCACCAGCACCTAATCTGACATCTGCTCGGTAGTGAAGACACGATTGTCCACATTTAAAAAAAGTCACAGTTTCACCGCAAGGGTGAAGCAATGAATGCGATAGCAAAAAATTGTAATGTTATACGAAGTGAGGCTGGCAGCTAACTCTTTTTGGATCCGATCTCACGCAACTCTAGAAAACGCTTGTTTAAGAGAATTCGCGTTGAGAGCGCAGCACGTAGAAGGGTACACCGGCCCCCCCCGCTGTCGGCCGCCGAGAAGGGGAGATAACGCGCGCGCCCGCGCTCGTAAAATCGAAGGTCGCTCGAGGGACCCCCCCCCCCCCCTCGCGTCTTTTCACGCTCACGAACGACGGGCGGGGCCGGTTATATATATACATATATATATATATACGGCAAATGACGGCGTACGACACCGGCGGCGGCGACGCCGACGGCGAAAACCAGCCGAAAGTGTCTATATAATTGCTATCGCAATAAAATGCAATGAACGTCGTCGGTGGCCACTCCATGCGCGCGCAATGAAACGATGCACGCACGTACGGCGTCGAAAACGAAGAGCGAACGACACGGATGCCTCGTAATACTTTTCGGCGAAGCGCTGCTGTTCAGACTTCTGCAGCAACTGAAGAGTGGCGCTCCCAGCGCAAAAGCTTTGTTTTCTTTCTTCCTTTTTCTTTGAACGAAGGAAGGGAGTAGTGTCCCTGTATATGCTACCGCAGGTAGCAGAGTTGCGCATAACTTTTCCCTGCACCGCTCGCGCCGCTATTCGGCGAGCGCCATCACGTGGTGCAAAATGACGTCAAATGTTCAATTTCGCCGCGGCGAAGCCAACTTTACGGACACGACGGCGCGGCTCCCGCGCCGTATTGTTTCCGTCAGTTCCATCGTCATTGTTTTTTCTAACAAAGGAGCAGCTGTGAATGGTGGTTAATGACAAATGTCAGTGGTCACCAGCGTAACCGTACGCGCAATGGTTTTTTGGCGACGTTTGCTGATCAGCTAATTTAGGCGGCCAAAATGCACCCACCTGATTGTCGACCAAACGTGCGACCATAGTTCGGTGCCTTCCGGCCAGGCAAGAAAAGGTCGCGAGCATGCTGAAAATGACCTCTCCATTTTTCGTTGCAAGGCACCGCGCGGTAGCAAGCGAACTTTTTAGCTGCTCGATCGTAGCATGCGCATCAGAAAGCTGTGGTCGTGGGATCGGCCTCCGCTGTAATATTTTCTGTGCACGCGACTCGATAAACGGACGCACTTTTGGTCAGAGCCTGGCCATATACGTATGTAGCTTCACTAAATGCATTATACCTTCGGTTCATTTAGGGCACCTTTGAATAAATTTAACATTTCAATCGCTCAATTCAAGTTCAATTCACTCCGTCACCTTTAATCCACCTAATTCGCCTTCGATTCACTAATTCGCATCTGGTTCACTTAATGCCTTTAGAGACAGTAGGATTGGGCATGTTACCCTCGGCGGTTACCCAGACCATGTGCAAATTTCTGTTGCCGAAGGCCTGCTGCGTGAGCTTCGGTCCAAAGAGAACGCTAACGTAGTCCAACCTGTCGCACCTAGACAGGCTTTCGCCGTAATTCCATATATGCACAAGATAGCGCACAATCTCAAGAAAGTGGCGCAGCGAGTGAATGTTAACGTGGTCTTTACGGCCCCTCGGAAATTGAGTTGTCTGTGCAAATTGTCCGTTCCAGCGTCCAGACCCACCCTCGGGTGCACTATCAAGCACGCAAATAAATTTAGAGATTGCATCTGTAATGTAGTGTATCAGCTACCGTTGTCATGTGGAAGATACTACGTCGGCCAAACAGGTCGGTGTTTAAATGAGAGGCTGAAGGAACATCTGTACAATGTTGACCGGTACAAACAAGGGTGGCTGTCTACTCATTGCAGCACGTGTGGGTGCAGGCCCAAGTTTTCAGATTGCACTATTGTCGCAAAGTGCCGGGATCGCACCACACGCGAAATCATCGAGGCAGAAAAGATTTGTTCATTAAAAGATGATTGTGTTAGCACCCCTTCTGTCGCGCTCACCGATAAAGAAAAGTTGTTCCTATGCTCTGCGCTGTGATGCACTTGTGCAATATCATTGTGTTTCGCGCATGCCTTGTGGAAGTGGTGAATGTATAAAAGCGAAGATTTTCGCAAGAAATAAATTGTTGGCAGTTCAGCGCTCTGTCTCTTCTCTTCTATCCCCTCCTGTCGTTTGCGCTGTTAAGCACTCTTTATCACTTAATGCACATTTTGTTGTACGTATGAGCCACGATTACACGCCATGTACTGCCCCCGAAATCGGCCGAACGCTGTAAAATTATTCTTGAACGCATCGTTTTTGTCCGCGGACGCCATCCGCTAGAAACTATAGCCATATACAGCTTCGCTGCATGAGTGAAATCTTGCTCAGCGCGTGCGAATAAGACTGAGGCATGTCGCCCGCGCCGGAACATCGCGCCATATTTGTCTCCTGCGCGCGCGAAGAGTGGCTTCACTGCGCAGCCGCTGAACATAATGGCGGACCTATGCGCAACTCTGCTGCCGTAGGGAGCATATACAGTAACTCTAGAAGAGAGGGCACATCCGCGCATGCGCCCGCGGCGGCAAGAACGGCGGCAACGCCGGCCCGCCTCGCGCACACCCGCGAGCACGAACGAGCGCTCGTTCTCGCCTCGCAGTCGCGCGGGCTTTCAAGCGCTGTGCACGACGCCGCCGCTTCGCGCTTCGTCGGCGGCGGCAGAAGATGCATGGTCGAGCCAATTTGACAAAATTTGGCTCAAAATTCCTAGGTTGTTGGCGGCAAAAATTCGTTGTATCAAGTGTGTCTCCCGCTAGCATTTCGTTACATAGAGGTCGCAAATACATGTGCTTCTATGCAATAACGGCGGGGAATAGAAAAACTACGTGATATTGAGGAATTCGTTGTATGGAGGTTCGTTATAGGCAGGTTTAAGTGTAGTCGATGCACTCAGGACGAATTATCGCTCCTGCTGTGAAGTTGTGTACAAATTCTACCTGGGTCTGCATGCTGTGTAAGGCCGAGGGGAAAAAAATGCCCCCCACCTCCCCGAAGGGAATCGTGAGGAAATGCGGATGCATTTCGCGCGCGCTTCACTCCATTTATATATGGTGGTTGTGGTTCGAAGAAGGAAAAGGCGCCTAATTTCTGCAGCCCGGTCGGGAGCACGGCGCAGCGCCTGTTTTTTTTTTTTTATCGCGGGAGCTCCGCCGAGCTCCCGCGATGCGAGCGCCCTCACGCACCAGAGCGCGCTCCTCCTCTCCACTCACTCTCCGCTACTCCGCCCGCACCACCTGCTGCGGTTGCTAGGGGCGAGGATAAGCGCGCGCGCCCGCAGCTGTTGCTATGGGAGAGGGAGTGAGAGCGGAGAGATAACACCTGCCGGCGCGCGGACACCTCAACCTATCCTCCTCCCTGCGGACAACGCCGGATGCCTGACATAGCCCGACTAAGAAATGCATTCGCATTTAAAACATACATCACTTTCTCTCTGTGCACCCAGTGTTCAAGGTCATGTAATAAGCACAAGAGAAACCCATTTTAATCAGAACCAACAGACAGTCAAGCCAAGGACAGTATAAGAGGTGCTATTTTGTAGTAATAGACCCTTTTCATAAGTACGCCACCTGATGGGGGGCTTTTCGTCAGTTTCGATTTCGCAAAGAATTCTGGGATAGAATTCGCCATCTTTAGTGCAAGGGGGCGTGACTCCGTGGGTGCGCCCGTGTTGTAGTGTCCGTGCGTGACGCCAGCCAGCTACATCTCGCAGTCTCCGAAATCTCCGCGAATGAGTACACTCGTGTCTTGCTTTGCAAAGGTAGTGAAACTGACTTCGGTGTCGTAATGAGCGACCCGTCTACCGGGTGGACGAACGATTTGACACGGCTGCCGCGCCATCGAGGCGGACGTTAGCCAGTCGCTAGCTCGGACTTCAGTAGCCGGGTATGAGGAATACCGCTCGTCTGAGCTAAATGCTGCTGACGGGAAGTTACATCCACATAACTGTAGGAGCATCGCCAATGAAGAACACAGTGGTGGCCAGCCTGCGAAATGAGGAGGACATGCGAGACTGGAAGTCACGAGCGGCCAGCGCCGAGCGCTTTGGCGTACTCTGTTCCATACAACAGTATGTGCAACGTTGTAGAGACTAGGGAGACAGAGAAAATGTGTTTGCGCCAAGAAATGGTTCAATGTTTTTACCGCCAGACTGCAATTTTGTTTTCTTTTTCAGGCTGATGTTTCATGCCATAATTAGAAATAAACAAACTCCATTATGCGGCGTTTACTGTGCTGTTTCACATCACTTGACGTTTCGTTGTTTCGGTACTTGATTTGTAGCCGGTCGCGACGCCTTATGCACAGGCTCGGCTCGCACGAGCATTCACAACCGCGAAAACAGAAGAAAACAGACACGCGGATTTACAGTTTGCTGACCGAACTTCTAGCATAGCTTCAACAGCGGTGCACTTGATGTGTGAAACGGAGTGTAGTCAGGTCCGCCGAGGCATCACGACAACTTGGCTGCCAGCAGCGGCCTTCTGTTTGCCAAAGGACGCTGCATATACTTGCTACGGTGTCTTAATTGGCATAATCACTGCCCTCCATACCATGTCGTGACCACTGACTACATCAAGAGACTGCGAGTTTCATTCTGCACGCTTCTTGGCCCTGAACCGCGCTGCCAGCAACGTAGTACTTCCCATTTTACCGCAAAGCTGGCGATATTGGAATTTCACATCAGCGTCGAGTACGGAAGGTCACTGCAACGTGCTTGCGATCGATACCGTACATGTCATCCAACGTGCTGACAAGCATTTAAGTTAACATACAAATCCACAGCGGACCTACACGGCCTAGCGCTTCCAACGATCGTAATGACATTGACACATGCACTGTGCGCAGATATATGTGACACGTGTGTTTGTTTACATCGGTCTGTCACTCATACCTTTCTGTTCTCGTCACAGTAGCCTCTCCGGTCACCGTTCTCGTCACGGTGACACAACGGAACACAGCACCTTCCAACCATCTATAGCAATACGGTTCCGGCACAATTCACAACGTGCGGGCTGGCTGCCACGCAAGCGAAACGTCGCACACCGACAGCCGCGATAGGTAGCCACCCTAGTCGCAGACAGTGTCGTCTGCTACGGCACCCTATACATGGCGGCTTGGAGTAGTTCGCGTGAAGGGCGCTTGGGGCGCCCTTTTACGAAAAGGGTCTATTATGACATAACTGTGATGAAATTGAAGTGAATGAACAGGCACCTTACTCCAAATTAATGTCCCTTAATTATACTTTGCTTGCTTGACTGTCTGTTGGTTCTTGTTAAAGTTGTGTCTAATAAAGAAGAACGAGCCCCTAAATTACATTTATTTCGTTCATTCATAGCAAGGGTCTCGGTCTGGCAGACTTGATGCCTTCAGATAGTGCGCAAGGGATTGTTGGTCAGCTGCTAGCTTATAAAAAGACCACATGCTACAGACAGCAGCAGGCCAAAACGCAGCAGGCAAAAAAGAGTGTTGCACTCTTGCCATCATGGCTACAAGCGGCATTAACACTCCTAGGTTAAATGCATAGGTATACCCGATAAAGTGGATGAGGGGAGGACAATCGCCGCTGTGGCTCAATTGGTAGAGCATCGGACGTGTTGTCCGAAGCTTGCAGGCTTCACTCCCTGCCAGCGGCCAGTGGTCTTTTTGTCCATTTTAATTTCTTCACATTTATATTGTAATTACTACAAAATAATGTCCCGTATACTTTCCTTGGCTTGACTGTGTGTTGGTTTTAATTGAAGTTGTGTCTAGCAACAAAAATGATCCCTTAAATTCTACACCTTTCGTTCAAGAAAACCCTGGGGTATTCAGGAAGAGGGCTATGAGTGTTCACACTTTGGGCTCATCCACAAAGCCATGTGTCCTATATTTGGAGTAATCTGCCGGTGCAAAGCGTTGGCTTGGTGAGATAGCTGTTTGCGAGGTGTGTGCAGTCTTGCTTAGTTCCTTTTGCTAGAGGCCATTTTCGTAATGCTTTTATAAAGTTAATTCGTCAGAAATGGTTTGCGTACACAGTATGAGCTACAATATGCACCGCAGGTTCTCCCTTCTCTGGCGACACAAATACGTAGTTAAAGTAAGTGCGGATGTCCGTGGGGCGTGCACTGAATGAAGCAGGTATGGTGGTTTTGATGTTTGCTCGCGGTTGTGAGTGACTCTATCATTGTGACGTGACTTGTGCAGGTGGCGAAGCTGAAGCGTGCCAAGCAGGAGCTTGAGCGCAAGAGCCGTGACCAGGAGGAGGAGCTGGAGGACCTGGCCGCCCAGGTGACCATGCTGGAGCAGTCCAAGCTACGGCTCGAGATGGCCCTGGAGAAGGCCCGACAGGAGCACCGACGCGAGCTGTCGCAGCGGGACGAGGAGGCCGACGAGGCACGTGCCGCCGCCACCAAAAAGGTCAGTCGAAAAGGCATCATGGTAGGCGAGCAAGGCTCGCTGCTGTGGATGTCTCACGACTTTCTGTTAAACTAAACCACGTTGCATTTTATTTGTTCAGCATTGTGTATAATTGCCACCATGAATGTGCTGTGAACAATGAGATTTTTCTGCTACGAACATGTAGTTACTGAGGAACGTTGTTATGGCACCGTGTAGCGTTATAAATGATATACAGGCAGGCCATGACTGAATTTACGAAATGTGGTGTGTGGACAGAGGTCGGGTGCACATTCATTAACATTGCTGTGATCACTACATGCTGCATTTATACGAAGCAAGTGTTCTGATTCACTGATATTCGCTTTTCTTTCTGGTACCTGCACATGCATATTATTTTGGTCAAGGGAGAGGCAGAGGACGAGGGAAGTGTGACTCTGCATAAACAGTTTATTCAGAATCGTTCTCGTTTTGAGCTGTGGCATTGATAGGATGAGAACAGAAATCACGCACCATTCACATTTCACTCTGGAGGCAGCTGCTGTTAGCTATATTTATTTAGTTTCCTGAGTGTGGAGCACTGTAAGGGCCCAGTATGTCGTCTGTCCATGCATCTCGTGTAGCATGACCACACTCACTGTAAAGCGCTCAATACAAGCCATAACAAGGCTAGCAATGCTCAAAAGTGGGTTAAAATAAACGAACAAGATCTAAAATAATATAATTAACAAAAATAACCAAGTAATCGCAGTAATTAACTAAATATGGTTAAAAACATTTCGGAAACCAGCTGTTGACTTCGGGGCTGCGCAAAAGAGGGCACCATCGCCTCGCCGAGTGAGCGAATACCCCTACCCCTGTGGTCCGGCAGCGCTGTGTCGCTACATTTGATTGGGGAAACAACCTGACGGAACTTTCTACAGATAAAGTGTATCTCAACTGCCATAACAAGCAGGAAGTCGATAAAGCGCAGCAAAAAGTAGCGCACTTGTCACACACCAAGTTTGCAAGTCTCCCTAACAAGATTCTAATCACGCCGGGGAAACCTGACATGCTTACCTTAAACATTAGAGTCCATCGACCCTTTGTTAAACGGAGCAGTGGGAACTCTGCGAACGGGAATCGCTGGGTGCCCATGCTATGCACTTCCTCCGGTTTTGCTGTAGTGGAGCTGTTTTTCTGCCACCATTCCACGCAGCTGCGCAACATGGAGGCCCTGCTGGAGTCTGAGCAAGAGGAGCGGCAGTGCCTGCAACGGCAACGCCAGGAGCTCGAGCGGCGGCTGGCCGAGCTGAGCGAGCGACCGCCGCCCCGTGACCCCCAGGTCGAGAGGCGCCTGCGCAGGGACCTGCGCCGCACACGAGCGCTCCTACAAGACGCGCAGGTCATGCTGGACTCTGCACGCAACGGCCAGGCAGCACGCTCCATGCTCAGGCAACTCAAGAACCAGGTACACGAGTCTTTCTCGTCATCATTATTCTGGCCTGTATTTCGCTTATCCATCTATGTGTGTGCTTTTTTTTTTTATCTGTTTTGTCTACCCTTGCCTTATTGTAGGAGGCCAAATGTATTATTATTTGCTGGTTAAGCAGTCCACTTTTTGCATGTGATCATGAGGCACCCATTGTGCTGGCATACTCAGCTTGTGTTGAACATACTTGTGGCATTACGTTACACTTGTAACAGTCGGAAAAGACCAGGGGGCAAACCATAGTTTGTTCAGTTTTCTACCCTAAATTTGGGTAAGGGGGGCTGGCCTATGAAAGGTGGACTCAGATAAGGGATTAAAGCCACAGCACACATGTGGCTTGGCTCTCAAGTTTGATGCGTGAACATTATCCCACGACATTCAACAATAACTCCAGCATACCACCGAAATGCGACCGCCACAGCCGGGTTCAAACCCGCTACCTTTGGTACGGCAGCCAAGCACGTGTTGGAATGTAGCCACATTTATTCTTGCACACGTTGTTCACTTTCATGTGCACTACTTTGTCACCACATTTCACTCGTGTAAATGTGGTGATCACTGGTGTTAAAATTCACCACATTTCATTGGTGGAGCTGCTTCTTGGTGCCCGCAGCTGCCAATGCTTTATAAAGCGGTGTGTATGAAAGAACACGTACTTAAAGGGAGATGCGAGTCGGAAAAAAAGTCGCGTTAATCTGTAGCCTAGGGCAATGAAAGTTTTGCTGTATATATAGGCTTTTATGCTGATTTCAAATATGTAATTAGTTTTATAGTAAGTTGCACAGTTTTCGTTTTGTGCCAGGACAATGTGTAAAGTATAGTTTGTTTTGTACAAACTTTTTATGCCACTAAACTTTTACGGTTCTCGGCCATTAATGGCTCATATTGCTCCACATTAACTCTAGAATGCAAATAACTATCAAGAAAGTGTGTATAAAACATTTTAACGGTCAAGAAAAATTGTAATGCGAGAATTATTAGAATCCTCAGCCCACACTAATTGCTTACATTAGGTTAATAATAATTATACAGGCGATATCAAGTTTTAAAGAAGATACTTGCACCCTTCACATGTTAAGGAATATGTGGGCAAAATTTCATCCCGATCGGTCTATCAGAAGTACCAAAAAACATGATGTACAAACTCAAGAAGTTACCAAAAAAGGGACCTAGAGAAAAACGCATTTTAGAGGCATAAGTGAAAGCTCATCTATGCGGAAAAGATATGTTATTTAAGATGATCTATTCCATCATGAGAGCTTGGCAATCATGGTTATTTTGAGCATGTGGCTTTAGTGAACCCCTCATGCGAAATTCAATGGCAAGCAGCCAGGTGACAATTTCCAGGGGACTCTAGAAAATCAGCACTTTTTGTTTTTAGTAGCCACCGTGTGCTCTTTAAAAGCGATTTTAACCTGCTTCGAGTTTAATTACAATCTTCAGTTTTTTTTGTCGTGAAAGTAGAGAAAATAAACTTGTTAAAGCAAATAAAAACGAAAAATATGTAATTTCGGAAAAAAAACTTGCATTTTTCGACTCGCATCTCCCCTTAAATTTAAGCGGCCCATCAGGAATCGTAAATGTATTTTCAGTACATCCCAACTTTCAGTATCTGTAGCAACAGGTTGCCAACATGACTCTGCATAGTGGAAAATTCATGCACACCACACGAAGACACAACGAAAAAAGTACTCAAGGACCAGCACAGACTAACAACTGAACTTTATTCCATAAAGAAGGACAAATATGCATTCTCGATAAGCACCTCATAATCACCTTGTAGAATCTTGGCATATCTCCACACTTCAAGTCATGTGTGTTAGTCGTCCATTCATCATATTGAATGAACTTGCTAAACAAGATGTGATAGTGTATCAGTTGTACTCGCTGTTGGGCTAGTTGGTGCATTTCTAAGAATCAATAGTCAATTTCACACCAAAAATAACGACCACACTGAAAGAAGAAGAAACACATAGGCAGGACGGGCGCTCAATTACAACTGTTTATTTCCTGAAGAATACAGGCTTATAAATCCACTTTTAGCCAACGCACGCTCAAAGTGCTCGAGCCGTAGCCTACCCAAACACGCTATCGGACAAGATATCGCACTTATGATTTATACATATTGATCAAGGTTTCACTTACACAATCACTACCTTTCTGCTGTATAAAAAAACACCTCGAAAATTTCCCGTGCTACTTTGTCTTTGCTCTTTCCCAAGATCCAAATCTGTTACTGGTTACTGTTATTGGTTTTATCATTTTTATGTAAAGGAATATGTGGTGCTGTGTTGCTTATCTGCAGTGATATATGAGCTGGTTATCACGAATTAATACACTGTGTGCTTTGTTGTAGAATAAAGGTCAGCTGTTAGCCTGCGCTGGCCCTTGTGTACTTTTTGCATTGGGTCTTCATGTGGTGTGTGCAAAGTTTCCCCTATGCAGCCAAGCGAACTAGCCCATCTTCCCATCTTATGACTCCGCATACCGTGATGTTCGGTGCTGTAGCTTATGCCTCTGCTTCTTATGTTGCAGTTGGAAGATGCCGAGTTTGCCAAGAGTGCGGCCATCAAGGCTCGCCAGGGTGCCGAGGCCGAACTGGAGGAAGTGCAGTCTCAGCTGGAGGAAGTGCTGCGCACCAAGAACGAGGTGGGCACTTCCTTCCTTCCTTTCTCTTTCTCTCTCTCTCTGTCGCAGCACAAATGGTTCGTACAGCTTGGGAAGAATTCCTGCAAATATGCTATGTCGATTCACCCCGTGTGCAGGCAGAGACCAGGTGCCTGCAGCTGGCACGAGAGAAGGGAGCCCTGCAGGTGCAGCTGGAGGAGATGGAGGAAGAGCAAGCCGAACTCATGAAGAAGTACAAAGCTGCCGTGCAGCAGGTGAGTGTGGCTATATCTCCTTCAGTGGCGGCGGCTATGTTTGTGTACGGAACTTGTCTATGCTAGTTGTGTCGACTTGTGGCCAAAAGAGAACAAGACACATTGTTCATTGGGTGAATTGAACCTTCCGCATAGTCAGTATGTCTTGACATAACCTCAGTGTGCTGCATATCACCATAGCCGATCACTTTGGTGAAGGCACTACGATGTTCGACAGCTGTCTGACGTGCCACGTTCCAGGACCAAAATCAAAAGCATTACTTTTCTTTTCTCGATATGAATTCAAAGAAAAAATAATCGTATGCACTATCTGTAGCCTATGATTTTATTCTTTTTATATCAGAATGGAACGTGATGGACTGCAGAATAATTAAATATTAAATTGCATGCTAATTACAATTAATTATTGAAGCTCACATAGAACAACACATTACTTAATTTTCTTTCTTGGAATGTAATATTGAGTGCCTTGGAATTATGCTATGTTAAGACCCATTCGTAAACAGTGCATCATAATACGTAGAAGGATTGAACGCTGGGCTAGTTGGTGACACTACTTGAACATCTTTGAAGCAGCGCAACGACGTTTGTGCTTTGAAGCGCTGTGGTTTGTGCTTCTATTCTCTCCATCCGTGTCGTCGTTGCGCTGCTTCAAAGATGTTCAAGTATCGTAATACATGGCTGAAGAGGATATTTCAAGCCACTCTATGCTTACAGCGCAGCACTGATAGTTGTGCGAGTTGGCAAGGGTTCGTGATTCTGAAACAGCGAGACGAAAAGAACTAATTGCCCTGCAGAAAAAAGAAATTTTTTATTTGAATAGGCAAATTTGATATCTTCTTGTTTCCCTCGTGTTTTTTTTTTTTTGTAATGATGTGTGTGACTGCATGTGGATATAAAAGTGGCTGTCGAAGTGAATAAAGATTAGTCTGGCGCTCGTCTTGGTGTCTTCATCGTCAGTCTCGGGTGTCTTTTCGTTGTGCCGTTTCGTAAGCATTACAGCACGGCAGTTGATCCTTTAATTCCCAAATTCATCAGAAAAAAAAAGCCTAAAATCTATCCTTCCTTGTTTCTGTAAATTTTCTCAGCCTTTATGTGTAGGTACAAAAAATGTGGAATTTATTTTTGATCTTATGTTCACCTCGAATAATAATCAGAATCTGATCCGTGATGAAGATTGTTCAAGTGTGGTTATCTGAACACATGATAGCGAAACTCACCTGCGCATAACAGTAGATAGTTTGCAAGTGCAGCTCATCTTCAGAAAAATAAAAGAGCTGATGGAGTAGTCGCCTAGCCGCATGCTTTTCATTTTTATAAATATTTGTCCTAGCAGCTGAATAAGATGAAGCACAGGCAGGCATTGCAGAGGCTTGAAGATGAGTTTAACTTGTGCAAGCTGATTGAAAGTGTTTCTTTTCACGCTGCTTGTTCTCTTGCAGATGCAAAACGACCAGAAGTTAATGAGCGAACAGACACAACAGATCCTGGATTTGGAGTCTGAGAAGCACCATCTCAAGGAACAAGTACGTGATGCGTCTCTCATCAGCATTCAATTTTTATTTTTTAGAATAAGTTGCTTTAGTCGTACTGAAAGCTCTAGTGCAGTCTTATTCACGGTGAAGTTAGAAACAGTTTCATAACTTCATTAGCTTCTGTTTTAGAATCTCTCCCGAATTTTTTTTTTTTTTCAGAACTATTCGCATGACAGAAAATAGTGGACGTACCTGATTTTTGTAAAAATTAAGTGAAAATAACTAAAAGTGGAGCCGGGAAAATTCGTGGGCTAAAAAAATTAACCTTTTTTTTTTTCGTCTGTATTCCCTGGTAGCCATATTTGTCACAACTGTGTGCGTGATGTGTTATCTTCAGGTCCACGACCTTAGCTCCAAGATGGACCACCTGGCCAGCCAGGCGGAAGATTCGCATGCCGTGCGACGCCTCGAGGCCAAGGTGCGTGAGTTGGAGTCAAGGCTCGAGTTGGAACAGACCGCCAAGAGCAGGCTAGAGGTGAGTGCGTGAAGGTCAAGGAGCTGTTTTCAATTAGTCAATTGAAATGCACACTAGGCTAGTTACTACGCAGTAGATTCTGCAAGGCTAAGACAACGGGCAAAGGAAGAATGTGAAATTATGTCACAGCACTGTGTGAGCCATTCGCAAAGTTTTTACTATTGGGACCATAAGTTGTAAACATGCATACACGGTAACCGTAAAAATGAATGCGCACCTTTCTGGTTTTAGTGGTGCGTAATAGTTGGGCTCTATGTAGTACTGCAAAACACCACTAGGGCATCAAAAGGTGGTGTTGTTTGGGGAAGCTGAAGCATATATGAGCAATGATTGCCTTTATTCATCTGAAAGGGCAAGATTGTATGAAGGCTTCCTGCAAAATAATGCTGGCAACCTCAGTGGTGGTCAAACAAGCGAGGACGACAATGAGCTATATGGCTGGTTCATCGCTTGATGACCAACCGAAAATTGCCGCACAAGTCGAGGTCTTGCTGCTTTGTTACCAGTGGATCAAAGCTGAACAGGTAGTGCTGTGGGTTCACTGAACTGAGGTGATGGCAAGTTGGAAGAACACCTGCAATTGCTACAAACTTTTATGTGCTTAAATGCCTGTACGTTTTGATCTATATCCACCCTGCCAAGATCTGGTACCAGATCACAGTACCTATAAAGAAATAATGAATGAACTTGAAGCCTCCCATCTTTCCCTGAACATATGTCTTGTTAGCATACACATTGAATGTAACTCTCGTGCATATTATTTCAATGCAGAGCCAGGTTCAGCGCCTGAAGGAGCAGTGCAACCGGCTGCAGGAGGAATCCGAGCAGGCGATCCACAAGGAGCAGCAGAGCCTGGAAAGCTGCCGCAAGCTGCAGCGGCAGATGCGCGAGCTGCGCGAGGACTGCACCACGCTGCAGCACCGCGAGGCCGAGGCCCAGCAGCGCTGCCACGAGCTCGAGATGTCCCTGGAGAACGCCGAGATGGACCTGCAGGGCACCAAGCAGGACCTAAAGCTGGCCTGCCAGCGCATCCAGGACCTGCAGGCAGCGCTCGAGGAAGACCTGGACTCGGGCACCGACGTGGCTGAGGACAGGTAGGCTTCCCACCTAACCATGTTAGCGATGATCACTAACAGGCCCCCCAACAACACATTGCAGCAAAAAAACGCGAGACCAAAGTTTTTGTGTCAGTACCCCTTTAAAAATTCAAAAGATGTGAGAGGCCATGGTCTCAGCAGCTCCTCAACCGTATTTTTGAAATAAAAGTGCAGGTCATTTGTGACCAGGTTGGTTGTTCTCATTTCAACTAAAAATATACAAATTTATTTATCACCTTTCGTATTTGGAGGCATAGCAGTATTGTTTTAGAGCATGCCAGTATTATTTGTAATGATGTTTGTCAATCTAAGTGTTCGAAATCTCTTAAAGTCGTTAGCAGTTTGCGTGCAGTTGCTCCAAAGTGCTCAGAAATTCATATTTAGGTGCTCCAAAACTGCTCCACAACTAAAATTTTTCTGCTCCAAAAATTGCTCCATATCTCAATTCGTGAGTGGCACCACTGAAATACACTAAATTTTTGAACATTAAGTTTATTAAACACAGATGGATCAAATGTCTCAGCATTCCGTCAGTCTCTCTCTCAGCAAAGCATCCACAATCACTATGGCAGCACCATCCTGCATGTCTACAGTAGACTCTCGGTAAACGGAAATTTGTTAAACGGAACTGCTGCTTAAATGGAACAACTGCCTCTGATATGATTGGTTTCATACCTGAATGCTGCAACACAGCTCACCTCTCAGTAAACGTAAACTCCTGTTAAATGGAACACATTTTCCTGGTCCCTTCAGGTTCCGTTTAAAGAGAGTCTACTGTATATTAATGAAAAAATTTATGGTTGATAAATTAGGTGTAGGAAGAAACCGAGAAGAGAACCAGTTTTTATGTAACTGTTCATGAAACAAAAACAAGAAAATAACAAAAGCTGAGGACCATCGGAAAGGCAGCAAGGCTATGGATTATGCTGTGGCTATTATGCTAGGCTATGGCTATTATGACAGCAGGCTATGGCTATTGTGACATCTGGACTGCTGCAAATGAAGGTCATAATCTCTTCACACGTACTACTGAAACGAAAGAAAATGATGATGGAAAACCAATTTCTACATAGCATGAAATATCATTGAACGAAGCCAAGGAAAAACGTGTGGAAGAGGCTGAGTAGCGTTCAGAAACGATTCTTTGTTGTATTTTATTGTATACAGTTTTCTAGAGTCGGTTGTGTGTTTTAAAGAAGGTACTGATATGGTTTCACACTCTACAAAATGGAACCAGTGTGCAATTATGCAGCAAATGAACGATCCGTTATGGGGCTTGAGCCAAATATGAAGTGCTGCTCGAAAGTGAAAAGCGAAAAACTGCTCTCGAGGAGTTGATTGTAGCTCAAGCTTCTTTTTTGGTTTCGTTTTTGCAGCGATTCCGACAGCGACAATGACGTGGACATTGACACACTGTTGCGGAGGCACGGCCTGGGCAGCCAATCACGCATGTCCTCCATGGGGGACATGTCACCGCTGCCGGTGACTGGCGGCAGCAGCCGCCGCAGTTCGGCTGCCGTTTCACTCAGTAGGTACGCTTGCTCTAGGCATGCCGGAGCTGCTCAACGCTAACAGCACGGCACATGCATTCGTTGCTTCGTTTGCTTGCCTCGTACGGGCTGTGGAGTGCCAGCCATCTCCGCATGCCTTGTGCTGGCCGCAGATGTCTGCAACCTGCCTGTTCTCAACCACTTGGTATGGCTCCAGTATAATGAGTATGTGCACACTACTTGCAGCTGCAAGTCCTTTAGTTGTACAGTAAAAGCTCGTTAATTCAGATTTCACGCGATCGGAAAGAATGTTTGAATTAACCGAATTATTGAAAGTATCAAGAAAACAATGAGCAAATGTCTATTACGTCAATACACGTTCATTCTTGATGAATACGTAAATCCTTGTACTTACTTTGTATAAAAGCAGTGTGAAAGCCGCAATTTTTCGCACTCGCGACTTCATTCTCAATGTGGCCACGGCTCAAGGCCTCCCTGTCTTAACTAACCCGAAATGTCATTACTGTCATTACCATACGCTTCTCGCTGATGACGATGGCGATGCAGACTGTGCTGCCTTGGTTCGGTTGTTCGGAAACGCCATTTTCACGCCTTCACGTCACACATTTGGGGCGCTT
Source organism: Rhipicephalus appendiculatus (assembly GCA_030522465.1). Taxonomy (NCBI): domain Eukaryota; kingdom Metazoa; phylum Arthropoda; class Arachnida; order Ixodida; family Ixodidae; genus Rhipicephalus; species Rhipicephalus appendiculatus. The sequence continues at coordinate 22,460 of JALIZH010025874.1, read as the reverse complement.
CATGCGTGGCATGCTCAAAAGATTGTCTGAATTAACTGGGATAGCGGTCCAAGAATGGCCAAATTAACGAGAGTTCGATGCCACTGAACAAAATGTATGATTGCCATGACCAGAGAAGACGTACGAATTATCAGACTTTCTGAATTAATTGGTGTCGAATAAACGAGCTTTAACTGTACTGTAGACTCGTTAAAGGGACCCTGAAACAGTTTTGACAATTTTGTACAAACACATTGGGCTGGTAGACCAAGTCCTAAGAATCATTTACAGACTGATTTAAGCTCTCTGCGTACACTGTGTAATTTATTACAACGCTTTAAAGCTGTGAATCGCTGCAGATCACTGCGGCTCAGCCAAACGTGTTTTCAACCGCACATTCACCGTACGACATGCAGTGGGCGAACAACGTCACCGTCGCTGCTGATCTGATTGGCTGCGGTGTGCTCGTAGGAAAAGATCGGCTGGTAGGGTGGCGGCACCTTTCGAAGCAGATATCAACCACTCCGTGATGTCTCTGTTGCTAGACGGCGTGCGTGCTGCCGGGCGCACTGGGCTGTATTCTCCGAGACTGCGCGCAACCTGTCGGCGGGCAATCTCGGAGGTCATGACTGGGCGAAGCTCAAATCGTCAAGTGCGCTCACGAGAGCTCTGCGATCGCCCAGCGATGCCAGCGTATCTCATGAGTTGCGGAGGCAAAGGCAGGGGTGAGAAGGAGGGTATGATATACAGTTGAACCCCTTTATAAGAGGCATGCTCCGGGCAGCAATTATTGCCTTTTATATGAGATGTCTGTTATAAGCAGGGTACCACGTATGCATTTTCTTATCAACCCGTATTTTACTGTAGGCGCACTGGTGTCTCTTATACCCATTCGTCTCTTATATCAGTGCCTCTTATAAAGGGGTTCAACTGTAATTGTCCGTAGCCGCCTTGGTACACGGCGTGTCGCTAAATTTGTGGTGCCAATGGTTTGATGATGTTCTCTAGCCTAAACGCTCACAAAGCTTCAAATAACCGTTTCAGGGTCCCTTTAAAAGGAACCTGGAAGGACCAGGAAAATGTGGTCAGTTTAACAATTTTCTTTACTCAGAGATGAACAGAGGTGCAAAATTCAAGTAGGAAAGCCAGTCATACTAGAGGCATTTGTTTCATTTAAGTAGCAGTTCCTTTTAAGAGATTTCCACTTACTGAGTCTACTGTGGTGAGTACTGCACAGCAGTGTGCAGTAAAACCCTTAAAATTCGTACCACGCAGGATCAGCAAAGGATATCCTATAATCCATTTGCATTTTACTAAGGCCTAATATACCAAAAATAACTTCCCCAAAGGAAATGTTGTTGCGCAAACCAAATTTCTCACTTGATGGACTGATGGGGCGCACAGTGACTCAGAGAAACTTGAAACAAGATTGCTCAGCAACTTCGTAATGCATCCAGGGGCTCCTCTTGCATATTGTAGGGGAATAATTTTCAGCCAATTCATTTGCCATAAATAAATGCATCAGCATAGGTTGCATTTTGTAGTGGGCTGATTTGTATCAGGTCATCGGTAGATCGGACCTCTACTGTCACATCAGTATCAACATATGTTTGCACATCACCTGCACTACCCTCAATGCTGAAGCACTGTACATAATTTTCGTGCAACTTGTGCACACACGACTTGCACTCAACACTCAAGTTTCAAATGAGCTTCCCTCCTGACGAAAAAAGTTCATCCCAGACTAGGATGAATTTTTCATCAAATGGGAAGCTTTCATTATGAGAAACTGATATGGGATTTTCTTTGTAGCTTTATGCTACATGTGGCTAGAGAACAATTTGTGTTAACTTGGCAGCTTGAGGAATGTAGAGTGCTCATGGATTGAAATGCAACCTGAAAGCTTTTAGTGTAACGACTGATGTGCACGATTGCTTGAAATAACCACATCGATTCACTACAAATCTAATAATAATAATAATAATATCTGGGGTTTAACATCCCAAAACCACGGTATTGCCACGCGCTATTCTTATTTTCACTTTTGTTGTATTCGGGTTTCGCCCACGAAGACCGTCAGCAAAGCTCAACTCAAAATGCGCCTTATTGTTCCAGAAGCTTCTCGCTTGTAGTAGATCGTTCTTTTAAGATTGCACGCAAGACGCTAACACTCAAGATTATTCCAGAGCATGCGCGACGACTACTGATAAGGCTAGAATGTTCGACGCGTGCGTTATAAAAGCCGGCGCGTTCCAACGAAGTTCAGTTTGATCGTCGACCGATGCTGGGCTCGCATTTCTCGGCTTGTGCACCTATTATAGACGCTTCGTCAAGGAATTTTCACGCATCGCCGAGCCACTAACTCAGCTCACGAACAACGACGTGGAATTCAAGTGGGGATCGGCGCAAGTCGAAGCATTTCAAGAATTGAAACGACGCCTGCAGATGCCTCCAATACCTGCGCATTTTGATGAACACGCCGACACGGAAATCCACACTGACGCAAGCAGCGTAGGACTCGGCGCCATTCTTGTCCAGAGAACTGCCGGCGTGGAAAGGGTTATCAGTTATGCTAGCCGGTCGCTATCCAAGGCAGAAGCCAACTATTCGACAACAGAAAAGGAGTGCCTCGCCATCATCTGGGCTACGTCAAAGCTTCGCCCCTACCTCTACGGGAGGCCCTTCAAAGTTGTGAGCGACCACCACGCCTTGTGTTGGCTAGCTAACTTGAAGGGCCCTTCAGGTCGCCTCGCAAGATGGAGTCTAAGGCTTCAAGAATTCGACGTCACCGTCGTTTACAAGTCCGGACGAAAACACTCCGACGCCGACTGCTTGTCTCGTGCCCCCGTCGACCCGCCGCCGCAGGATGACCAGGAGGATGACTTCTTCTTGGGAACCATAAGTGCCGACGACTTCGCCGAACGACAGCGAGCCGACCCGGAACTCAGGGGCCTTGTGGAGTATCTCGAAGGCAAGACCGCCATTGTTCCAAAGGCATTCAAGCGAGGACTCGCGTCGTTTTCCTTGCGAAACGGCGTTGTCATAAAGAAGCATTTCTCGCCACTTCAAGCCGACTACCTTCTCGTAATGCCTGCAGCACTGCGACCAGAAGTCCTCCAGGCACTACATGACGACCCGGCGGCCGGACACCTCGGACTTTCCCGCACGCTCGCACGGGTACAGGAAAAGTACTTCTGGCCGCGCCTTGCCACGGACGTCGCCCGCTACGTAAAGACGTGCCGAGACTGTCAGCGACGGAAGACACCACCCACGAGACCAGCAGGCTTCCTTCAGCCGATCGAGCCTCCTCGGCGACCGTTCCAGCAGATCGGGATGGACCTCCTGGGGCCGTTCCCAACGTCGACTTGCGGAAATAAATGGATCGTCGTGGCTACCGACTACCTCACCCGCTACGCCGAAACAAAGGCCCTGCCTAAAGGCAGTGCCGCCGAGGTAGCCAAGTTCTTCGTTGAGAACATCGTACTTTGACATGGCACCCCAGAGGTTCTCATCACCGACAGAGGTACGGCGTTTACTGCTGACCTAACTCAGGCGATCTTGAGATACAGCCAGACAAGCCACTGCCGGACCACCGCCTACCACCCACAGACCAATGGCCTCACCGAGCCTCTCAACAAGACCATCGCCGACATGCTGGCCATGTGCGTCGACGTCGAGCACAAGACGTGGGATGCGATCCTTCCGTACGTGACTTTCGCGTACAACACGGCCGTACAAGAGATGACGCAGATGACGCCATACAAGCTGATCTATGGACGGAGTCCGGCAACGACGCTTGACGCCACGTTACCGAACGTCACCGACGAAGAAAACATCGACGTCACCGCCTACTTACAGCGCGCAGAGGAAGCCCGACAACTCGCCCGCCTGCGAATCAAGAATCAGCAGACAACCGACAGCCGCCGCTACAATCTTCGACGACGCTTCGTGGAATACCAGCCCGGCGACCGCGTTTGGGTGTGGACGCCGATACGCCGACGTGGACTCTGTGAAAAACTTCTTCGGCGATACTTCGGGCCGTACAAAGTGCTTCGACGTCTAGGCGCTCTGGACTACGAGGTTGTCCCGGACGGCATTACGAACTCTCAACAGCGCCATGCGCGACCTGAAGTCATCCATGTCATGCGTCTCAAGCCGTATTACGCGCGTTAGCGAACCTGAGGACTGCACTTATTGGTTTATTATTGTACTTTCTTTCTTTATTGTTGTGATTTATTGTTGCATGCATTTTCCCCCGTGTTCTGTTTTAAGCATCGGGACGATGCCTTTTCAGAGGGGGGACATTGCCACGCGCTATTCTTATTTTCCCTTTTGTTGTATTCGGGTTTCGCCCACGAAGACCGTCAGCAAAGCTCAGCTCAAAATGCGCCTTATTGTTCCAGAAGCTTCTCGCTTGTAGTAGATCGTTCTGTTAAGATTGCACGCAAGACGCTAACACTCAAGATTATTCCAGAGCTTGCGCGACGACTACTGATAAGGCTAGAATGTTCGACGCGTGCGTTATGAACTTCGTTCCGACGAAGTTCAGTTTGATCGACGGCCGACGCTGTGCTCGCGGCTATCAGTGCCAGCGTGTATTGCTGTAATCTTACTTTCCGTTTACCGGCCACAAGTTCGGCCTAATAAACAGTTTCATCTTGGACACGTCGCCTGCTGCCTTCGTCGACGTCACAACCACGTGACAATATGATTATGAGTGGCTCCGTAGTGGAGGGCTCAGGAAATTTCAACCATGTGGTGTTCTTTCACTGACATCGCATGGCACTGACATCGCACAGTACCGGGCCTCTAGCATTTGCGCCTCCATCAAAATGTGGCCGCCGCGACCTTTGGGTCAGCAGCTGAGCACAGTAACCGGTACACTACAGATCTGGCTGCTAAAAGTAATCATGGCATCCGGTGCTGTAGTGGTTACGGTGCTTGGCTTCAGACCCAGAGTCGTGGGTTCGATCCCAGCTACGGCAGTCATATTTTGATAGAGGCGAAACGCTACAGGACGGTGTACTGTGCGATGCCGGTGCACGTTAAAGAACACCGGATGGTTGAAATTTCCCAAGCCCTCCACTACAGCATCCCTTATAATCATATCATGGCTTTTGGGACGTTAAACCCCAGATATTATTATTAAGGCTAATGTTGGCACTGATGTAAGTGCTTTAGTCAGATTTATGCTGATATGACACGTACAGAAGCTGGTGGAAGCAAAAGCATGTGCATTACTTGCCTCTAAATTGTTGTGCCTAAATATGTGAGCATTGTACGTCTTGCAAGGGAAAACGGTTGCATGCTAACTAGACAAGGACACAGAGGAACACTGACAAGCACAAGAAACGTTTTCATTGCAAGCATGAACCAACTCGCTTGGCAGAAAGTTTTATTGAGCTGTACATCTTGGTGTGTTCCGAGTAATTCTTTCCAACCACAGACAATGTAAAATCTTTAGCGACACAATTGTTGACAGTCGGAAATGCTATTGAAAGACATCCTCTAGTGTGTTCTCTTTCACACAGTGCTTGCTCAGGAAGAACTAGCCTTATTGTGTTATTTCAGTTATTATTATTAGCCTTATTTCCATCTGAAAGAACGTCTTGCCTTCAACTTGGTGGGCCAATACTGTGGACCATAGTGCACTAGTATCTTGATGCTTGTAGTGTGTTCTAACAACTCTGTTGCAGTCTTGCTGTATTTTGAAATTGTGCCATCAAAAACATCCTGCACGTAGTCCTTGTGATTTCAGTACTACTGCCCTTTGCTCAGAATTTATTGTGGTTTTTACACATGCTATGTGTTTAGAAATCCCGTAACAACTGTACATAGTAATTGTCTGACTGCTTATAATAGCTGCCAATTGGTTAAAATATTCTTAGTCCTGATATTATTATACAGTCGATTCCCGGATATATCGAACTCGAAGGGGATCGCGAAATAGTTCGATATATCGATAATTCGAAATAAGAAATATGCATATTTAAGGCTTATATTAGTGCATTGCAACTCTCGAAACAGCTTTCGGAAATCGTAATAAGCATTAACATGACGATTCGCTCACAGTATGCTTAAGAAAAAGGTGACAACTACTACTTTTGCGAGTTACCGCACTTTATTTCGCATGAAAATAGTCCGTAGACTTGTCTTGCCTCTTGCGCGCCGTCAAGTTCATCCTCATTAATCGAGCACTGAAGCTTTCAAAATAAGCAAATTCAGCACCTTCAGTCGCAACAGCGGTGATTGACAGTGAACGGCATTGCAGGCTCTGTAGCGCGGTAAAATGTTGTTTAGCGGCGGCGTTAGCATCTTCATAACCGCACGGGTCCACTTCCGCGGCACCGGCAACATCAGCCATAATATCAGCATCGATGCAGTCAGGAAGCAGCGACGTCGTCATCTGCACCGATGAAGTCGCTTTCTGTACTCCCGTCCTAGGGTGGCGATCGGAAATGCTAATAAGTAGCAATATTCACTGAGGCACCGTACGCCGTTGTCAGCGGTACTGACGCGCACTAAGTCGTCACCTGTCACCCAAGCCCACGAGGAAACTGCACGACAATGCTTTGCTTGACGTCGTTCCAAGCACTAGTCATCATTTGTATCACTTGAGCGACGTTCAGTTCGACTCCCGAGGGATGATTCAGCAGGAACGAAGCGAGAACTACTCAAGTCCACAAGCCTCAAGTGACAACGCTGTCCACGAACAACAAACCAAGTACGCTATCATCTTGGCGATGGCGATGACACTAGGGGCTTTGTAGCAGCAAGCGAAAAGCAAGAAAAGGCGTAGCCTCCGAGATGTGTATTTTATAACCGAAAATGCCACAAATACGTCACGAGGTTGCGGATCTCGAAGGCCATGCTTTTCGGGCCCGCATGTCATCGTGCGCGAACAAACAAGGCCGCTGAGTCACTTCGCGTACATCTGATTTTGGTGCCCTCGGCCATTGGCCCCTTTGAAAAACGCCGTGTCCACGCGTTAAATCCTACAACAGATCGCGCATCACGTGCTGGTGCACTCACAGGCGCTGCGCAACCAACCACCAACAAATAACACCGCCTTTTTGTTACCTGCGCGCGAGGAGGGATCGAAATTAGTTAGAACGCGGCCGAAAAATGATCAATATTTGTCAAAATAATTGCACTTTCTGGGCTTCGGCCCGGCGCAGTGTTCGATATATCGGATCTTATGCTCTGCGGGAATTCGATATACGTGTGCAACAGTCCCATACTTTTGCATGGGAAATTCAAGGGGATTTATCAACTGTTCGATATAGCGAATAATTTTATATATCCGAGTTCGATATACCCGGGATCGACTGTAGTTTCTGGTTAAGTACACTGACAGAACAAGCACATATTTATGCCGATATCCAGGAATATTTATTCATAATACTACCTCAAAAGTCCCACACGGGACATTACATGAGGGGTGGGCGAACAGAAAAGCTGGTGGATGAGGTTAGATCTCAATTTACGCTAAACTTGTGTGTTCAAATTCATAGCGCTGACTTAATGTTGCTGCAAGTAAAACAAAGAGCTGATTTTCAGCTAGGCATTAAGCTGTCAGAGTGATCACACTTTTCAGACCCTGGAGACGCTTGCCTGTGTAAAGGTTACAGAACAGAAGCATCCTGAATGATTCCAGGGATGTTCATTAGCTTGTTTGTTCATTAGACTAAAAATTAAAAACATGACTGATATTGTTGTCTTGACACTAATTTGTTATACGAGATATGTGGAAGCGAGGGAGCGGTTAATACAAGTTTCGGGTGAGGTAAACGTTATTAGTTATTAGTAAGTCTACATCACATCGAACCGAAAATGTCATCAACACATCGCATCGCGCAACCCCATATGACGTGGGCACGTCACGGTGCACTGGCCAGTGTATGTGCGATTAAAGCATCAGTCTTCAGTACTAGAAGCCCACACTGCAAATTCTACTAGTGAAACATATTTATTGCCTTTATGTATCTTTATCCGGTGGACATATCCAGTGCTGACATTGATTGTGTGCGTATGGGATGAGTGTTGTCTCTGCCTAGCTGCATAACACTCATCACACTATCTAAACTGCTAGCATTTACATGTTTTAAAACTCACTTGTTTCATTTTTATGCCTACTTAGCAGTGTGCTGTAGATTCTCTTTATATGGAACCTGAAGGCAACGGAAATATGCCCCGTTTACTGAGAAATGAACAGGGAAATACGTTCGCTTTAAAGAAGTTCCATTTACTGAGAGATGAACAGGAAAATATGTTTTATTTAACAGGAGTTTCCGTTTACTTTGAGATGAACATGAATGCAGAATTCAAGTACAAAATACCAATCATATTAGAGGCACTTGTTCCATTTAAGCGACATAAAATATAAAAAATAAGATGTAAAAGAGGCTCCTTTAAGATGTCTTTTTTGCAAAGAACAATACTTGACTTTAATACACTTGCCACAAGATGTCATTACTGCTTCAAATGATGTCTTCATCTCTATGACTACCTCGAGTATTTGTGTTTTGAGTGTATAGTGCGCTCCTGTGAAAGCATGCCATTCTAAAGATTGCAAGTTGTAAACTATCTACGTGTTCATTGCATGCATACCTGTTAAACCTTTACTGTCACTGTACCTTTCCTCTGAGTCCCCCCCCCCCACCCCCCTAACTGTAATCAGAGTTCTTCAATCATACTACTGTGTTCCGAAGCCCGGACATGCCCGTGGCCGATTCTGCGGGGCCCTGTAGACTGTTGTGCCATCGGGGAGCAGTGATACAAAACACTAAAGTGTCGTGATGCCGCCTACTGCATGTGCTTCTCTCTAGCAGCTCTACGCCGAACACTTTGTTGTGTCATCTGTTGACCAAAAAACAAACTAATAAACCCTCGCGACGACGCCAGTACTGGGTTCGGCAAAGAATTGCTAGAGAGAAGCCCACACAGTAGGCGGCGCCACGGCGCTTTATTGTTTTGTATGACGGCTCCCAGATGGCACAATAATCTACAGGCCTCTGCAGAATCGGCCACAGGCATGTCCGGGCGTCAGAACAAAGCTTCGCGACTAGACTGATTGAAGAACTCTGACTGTAATGCCTGCAGGCACTGTGGGCAGCATCATAAATAGACAAATTCTGTTTAAGAGATCCCCTTTATTAAGGGTCCACATTAGTCTGGGGAGCATGGCTAACCTACTAGGCCTGGTTTTTGCATCGTTCTCATTACAACCTTTCATCTGCTGCTTCCCAAACAGATCGAATGAGAGTCCCATCTCTGGACTGTCATCTGTGAGCCCCGAACTTGAGCTGGCCGACTCTGGCAGTGGTCGGACAACGTCATACAAGGACGACCAGCTCGTGGACGTGTGATGTTGCCGCAGGCGGACGGCCACTGGACCTGGCGGATCGTCGTAGAGTGCAACGCACGTCACCATAACTGGACCACCGATGTTCCTGATTTGTTTCTTCGTCTGTTCCTTTGTGTTCCTCGAGACGTACCGAGTGTTTCGATACGAGTGCCAACCGATTCATGGCCCGTCCTAGCCACAAGACGACTTATCCTAATGTGAAGTCCCCTGAGCGACTGGTTGCCTCATTTTTCGATTGCCCATGTTCCTTGAGGCCAGCTGAGTTGATTTGGCTGACGCATTTCCCATTCATTTTTTTTTTCTCTTGTTGTTCGTTGGAACTTGATGCCCTTCTTTTGCACCAGGTCTCCTAGCAGTGGGAATTCCAGAAATGCATAACAGATAACGCATATGATAGATGTCAAAACTTGATATGTAATGCTGCATTTTTTGTTTTTTCAACAGCATGAAGTATGATAACAGAGAGGTAGTTAGGTACGTAGTTTAATGTGAAGTCCCAATGTCTCCCACGTCCTAGTTGCAAGTACAGCTACGCTGTACTTCTTGCGAGAATGGATTAGTTATTGTATTGCAGTACGGACGTGTGTCTTGTGTGCAGCAAGTGGCACAAATTTAACTGAGACGAGTATACATACAGGAGCTGGGGTCTGCATACTTAACATGCTGCTGTGATCCGCAGTACACTTTAAGGGCGCACACATACCACCGTGCATATTAGCACTGCTTTCAATAAGCAAATGAGGCTAGGCCGCATGCCACAGTGTATCACTTGAGCAGACGACGCCTGGCTTCCTGACCGAAATTTTCAATGCTCGGCGCTGTTCCTCGCAACTGCTACAGCGTTAAGGCCCTGAGGTTACTGCTGGCATTCTTGTGCACGCAACTGTGGCTTAGGCTGAAATTGAACGTAACGGTATATTTTGGTGGAGTTACATGACTTCTGCTAACACGAGGAACACTGTAAACCGAGGTGACTGGGCGAGGCCTTACATCTAATCACCACTGAGGCAATCGCTACACCTGTTTCCCAGGGTCAGGTCGGGAACGCGTATTTCACACAAGCAATCCCCTGGCAACAAATATACACCGATATATAATGTTGCCAGTTTTTTTTTGTATGCACCAGAATGCGGGAGCCTTGTTTATGGCTACCTTTTGCCATGCCGTACGGTATGCAAGTGATGACACTGCAGTTTTTTTCTCACGTTGCCCTTGTCTGGATGATGTTCGTGGATTTAATCGAACAAACCAGCAAGTGCCTTGCTTTTTTAGACAAAGTTTTCGTGGATATCGCTAGCTTTTGGCCAAGGCGTGATGCCTCCTTTTTTCGCTAGCTTCGTATACAAAGTGATGTCGAGAAAAGCGCGAACCTTCGAGTCGAATTTTGTACACTTTATTCTCACCCCCCCTCGGCGCCACATTGTTCAATCTGACCAGTGTAAAAAAAAAAATACGCTTGCAACAGTTGAATTTTTATGTGTGAGCTTTACCGGCGAAATGAACTGCTCAAAGCTCGGTGAACTTGTTTTTGCTGAAGCTATTGGAGAATTACGATGTTTGTTTATAGAGGAGAGATAGGCTTATATTCTATGTAAAGATATATGTTTATTCCTGCTACCTGCCAAGGATATTTCATTGCAGTGTTTGTTCCTTTTAAAACTATGAGCAAATGTGAAATGTAGTAGCTCTATGCAGAAAACTGTCACTACTGAGATTTGCAGGTTTTTTTTTGTTTTGCCATTTCCATGCTGAAACTTAAGTTTATGATCTGTTAGTATATCGGAACGAATGGGCTTGTATATTTTCTCGGGAATATTAATTTAAATCGCCCTGCTTGTGTCTCTTAATTCTTTTTTACTGCTTTTGCATTAAAAATGGCTTAATTCAGGCACAACAACTGACTTAATTAGTGCCTATGGTTTTGTGTTGTCGCTAAATACAGATAATTTTGAAGTCAACTGGCCTGATGTCATTTTCGTTTTCACTACTTAGCTTTGTGACTTTTCTGCAAAAATCTTATCTTTTTCCCGGTTAATTCACTTTTTTTTTCCGGCAAATGAACAGAGGTGTGATTGCAATTTGTAGTCGCTTCTGTTGGACTAGGCAGTTTACTGTGGCGCACTCACTAGTGAGTTTTGATCACTTGCCGCGTTGTATACACCCATTTTTTGGCCCCCCCACTTTTTCAGATACGTACAAGGACATGCTTTTGCTGTAAATGTATGTATAATTATGTAATTATGCTGAAATGGGCGTGAAATGTTTGGTCGAAAGCCGATGACAGTCGTGTTTGTATGTCCCCTCCGTGTGAGTGCTTGTGAAATAAAGAGAAATTACGGATATCTGTTGTGCCCTCCTAGTTATTCACTCTAGTCAGTACAGTGACCAACTTTGCACTACATGTGGCATGCACTCTTTAAAGAGCCACTAAAGGCAAATAACAATTTGCGTCAGAGTGAAAGATCAATGTTTGGGAGTGTCTAAAACGGAAATATTATCAACAGCAGTGCTCTACTAATCGAGAAATTAAGGTAAATGTACGAGACCACATGCGCTACGAGTGTGACATATAGGAAATGATCCCAGTGACGTCACAGTGTCCGCCTACAATTAATCACTGGAAATCAAACCAGCTGCAGTAAAAAAAAGAACCGTGCATTACAACACGTAATAAAATGCTGCTTGTCCGTTTCTGTTTGATTTATAGAAAAAAGAACCGCCTTGGTGTTCCTATGGAAAATGGCGCGAGTGGTTTTAAAAGTTGCGTTTTCGCCTGGTTAGGCTAGATAGGTGGTGCCATCTAGCGGGTCCCAATTGAACCCGGCCAACAGAAACATCCATTGCGGCAAGCTTCAATGGCCGTTGTTGCTGGTGTGGCTCCCGCTACTTTCGCTCTGCTGCTACTATTCGCCTCGAGATCTTTGAGTGGCGCCCTCTCGCGTGTGACGTCGGGGAGAGGACTCGGATGCAGCTCTTCGCGCGCGCTCGCTACGTGAAGGCTGCTCGACGCTGCCGGCCTGTCTATCGCGCTCGAGTTATTGAAACATTGGTGGGCAAGTTCATAAAGCAATTTGTACTCAATGTTCAAGCAAAATGCCCAGCGAAATCGAGCGGAGTTGCCGTCAGGAGCACGTTCTGTGTCGATTGCTCCTGGTGTCGTCTGCTAGCCATCCAATGTGTACATCTGCTTCTATAGCGAATATTTCTTTTCGTGACTGTTCTATGGCCGTGGCGCACTCAAAATGACTTTCCTGCCCGTTTTCGATCACTGACTTCAGCGTTCGGGTTTCAGCTTCCATGTCTGCGTTAAAGTGCAATAAATGTATACCGCGTGCTGCGCGTGTTCGGTTGCCAAGCCTGCTCCTTCGATTCAATTCATATGTTCGGAGCAATGACAAACGACGTGTGATGTCATTCAGATAAATTAAATGGCGTTACCGGCAACAACGTTTGATTAAATCCACATTTTTAGCAGCTGCTGTGTAAGCGCGTCGTAAGTACTTTAAATTGAAACACGAAATAAACAGGGTGAGTCTAAAGGGGATGCACGACGGTGATATCAAATATTGGTAGGTTGTCCGGAGTGATTTTCTTTTCTTTTTTTTTTCTTGCAACATATTTTAATTCTTACGTTAATAAATCGACGTTTGTTCACTCGTTCACGGTGGCCTGAAAGTATGCTGAACAAAATTAGTGTAATCATACAACGTTGATTAATACAAAGCTTTCGCATCGAAAGTCGTAAGACTTAAAAAAGATACTTAGAACTTAAAAACTTAAAAAAGATAGGAAAACACGCCAATGTCAAAGTCGTATTTTCCGCGCCTAAAAAATTATCCGCAATGTGTTTCCAAAGTAAACGAAACAGGAAGGCAGCCACAGTCGTGTCCCATTATGCATGTAAACCGGTTTATGAACTGCATTGAAGGTGTCGTCTATTCAATCCCATTGTCCTGTGGAAGGAAATATATAGGGCAAACAGGAAGATGCCTTAATGAGCGATTGAAAGAGCATCACTACAACGTAAATAGAGCAATTAGTGGCCATCTAGGCCTCCATTGCAGGGATTGTGGCTGCAAGCCAATCTTTTCCAAAACAACAGTAGTAGCAAGACACAAAGGTAATAGGTCCAGAGGAATAATTGAAGCAGCAGAAATAGAACGTTTCAAGATTAACTGTGTGAGCATGCCATCTCTAACCCTTTCGCAAAAAGAAATAGATTTTTTAAACCGCAGGTTATATGTTAGCACGTGTTTGTGGCGCTCAGTGATGACGCATTTCGACGAGAGATAGGGGCACAAAATCGTGTTAATTTTCTTTCTATTTTTTGACTGTCAAGATATATATGAGCCCACATGTCGAAAAATAAATCAGTTGTAAGTCACCGCTGTTGTCGTGCCTTCTTCACCTTGTGTGTCCTGTCAGAATTTTGCGCTGTTTTTTTTTTTCCATCTTATACGTAAGAAGATGTATTTGCAATAAAATACTGTAAATCAGTCTCAATGGTCGACTCCTGATAGGGCTTGGTGCGATCACTACTAAAAAGACTCGAGTTCCTTATGCATTTGCCTGAGTTGACTCGAAGGCGAAAGCCATCTTTTTCTTGAGTCGATGTATTGTTCCTTCTCCGCCCCCCTCCGAATGCGTTCTGGACGTAACGCGGTTTTGCACTGAAGCTTTCTACACATCACCTGGTTTTGCATCGCCTCCGAGGTCGGCTCACCAATCACGGAGGCAATGCAAAGCGACGATGTCATGTGATGACGTAATCATGTGACGTGACGTTATGACGTCACAAATTTTAGCGGTCTGGGATGTCATGATGACGTGATCATGTGATGAATTTTCTCATCACTCGTGTTGACGCTGGCGACGCGGGACGCCGACGGTCAATTGCGCAATTTATGTGGAATCTAAGGCTCTCACCTTAAAATATTCAATCTTGTTACAGCACGGTAAAGAATAGCAATAATCAGCCACAGGGGCCAAAAGAACGGTGGGAAAGAGCTCTCTTTCTCCTCTTCCTGGACACATTCGCCGATTTTTCCTACTGTTTACCAAGCTGTACTATCGGTGTCAAATGAAACGCGAACACTGCAGCGGATCGCGTTGCCCAAGCATTAGAAATATAGTGCGCGCCATCCTGTCATCACTACTGACAGGCTCGCACAGTCGATTAGGCAGCACTGCGCGATCGAAAACATGAATGTGGCTCATGAGCGTATCTATCTCCAATCATAAGGGTCGAACTGTTACCACGCGCACCACTGCTGGCGCTTTATTCCCAGCGATCTTATTTGCATCCAGCTCGCCCAATCTATGCTAGTGGTCCCGCAATAACCCGCTGGTCGATGAAGTTATCGATTTCATTTTGTCTGCTGTCGTGTCTGCACAAGTCCACATGACTACAATTGAGAGTGGAGCGTGAATTTTCGTTCAACTCAAGGATCTGGTTACACAACGCTGATTTTTGCGTATAAGCCGCAAAATTGATCGCGCTTCGATTTCAAAGCAGCGTAGACTCTCTTTCACTCACTTGGCGAGGGCTCTCCCGCTTTCACGTAAGCTATTTCAACGCCATCCAGCCTCAGTGAGTGACGCTACGAACTCGGGGGCATGAACCCTGACCGCGATGGCTGTGGGTATACAGAAGATATGTTAAATGTTAACGTTTCTTAAACTCCTGTAATGCTAGCAGTCATCTCAAGAAATATCCTTAGAGGAAAATGCAGCTAGTAGTCGAGGAACGCCGTGCGACGCGAGCGAAATATAACGAAAATGCTGCTGTTTTAGCCAGAGCGTAGCAGGCGACAAAAGCCGAATCCCCGCCATTGCGTCACCGGAGCGCCGTTCGCAGCGCCGCCATCGGTGGCACACGAGGCGAATAGTGCAGGCGGCCGCGCAGTAACGGCGGGCAACCAGTGGCGTACCAACTCATGAGTGGGGGGGGGGCGAAGTCTTCCTCACTCCGTCGGCCATATATATAACCAGTAAAAATATCCAATTTTCGTAAGTGTGTCCTTCATTTCTTTTGTGTGTGTGTGTGTGTATATATATATATATATATATATATATATATATATATATATATATATATATATATAGAGAGAGAGAGAGAGAGAGAGGGAGAGAGAGCCGAGAAACTTCATTTGCACTCAGTTTGATGCGAACTCTCATATAAAGAGATAGAATATGGTTAGCAGCGTTTAATAACAATATACAAAAAGTACAGTCAGGTTTTACGTACCATGCACTGGGACAACCATAGATATATGTGTTATGCATGTAATAGTAAAAAAAGCAGCACTTTTTATACATTACATACAAAAGTTTATGCATGAATACAATATGTGGATGGCGGCCTCCCCAGTAGTATAGGTTTGTTTGATTCAGTGAAATTTCGTTGACGTCTAGGAGCTGCTCACGAATAATTGCGTTGTTTTACCTTAATTAGTATTGTACTCTCTTGCACATATTCAGGTTTCCGTATCGGTATATTTTGTCTTCTCTGCTCCTAGTAAATAGTGTTTCTAGGGCATTCTTAGTAATATATACTATTATTAGATTACTATCATTTCTAACTTCTCAACCACAAGTTTTTTTTTGTTTTTTTTAGTGCGCATTTGGTCGTATTAGGGCGTAGTATATTCTTTATACTCATCGTATTTGCATTTGAAACATTGCTTGGGGGGGCCTTCCGACCCCTCCAAGTACACACGCCTGTGCAAACGTAGAACAAATTTTCTTTTAAAAAAATTGGGTCATTATAACGTTAAACTACCCCGCATTCTTTCAATGCGCATTGGTCGTTAGCTGTTTATGATTTGTCGAAATTTTCTCAGCCATGTACACAGTACCTGCTCGGAACGCGATGCAACAAATGAACCCAATATGACGATACATCGCGTAATGACCACTCATGCACGCGACTACGTAAAAAATGAGGGAATGCACTATTTTCAATACGGCATATTTTTGACCAGCGGTTCTTCGCCTTTCGTCAAACATTTTTAGGGTGTCATAATGCTGCGTGCTCGCTACGCGACGTCACAAATCTGTGAAACATGGTGGCCCTAAAATGGCGTGTGCCCAATAAACAGCACACTGGTATGCTGAACAATACCTAAACACTTTTGGAGTAGCCGGGACAATGTCTCATCCTGAATGCAATTCAAAAAGGCTGCCTGCCGATCACATTGGCAATGGCTACTTACAGCAGCTGGCGAGACGGATTCATATGAGTATGATATTTTCAGTTGTAGTATAACAATTTTGTTCTGTTTGAGCACGTATTCAACTCTGTGAACTCATCCTTGCTGCGAGAGAGAGAGAGAGGGGGGGGGAGAAATAAACAGCGCTGAGCGTGTGTTTCTCCAACCCGAGTTGAATTTTGCCTTGTACAAGTCAATTCGAGGTGACCCATGACCAACAAGCCGGGCTGTCAATTGAGTCTGTTTAGTCCAAAAAACCGTGATCCTAGACCATTTTCCTGGTCCGGTAGATCAAGTTGCGGGAGCAGCATCAAAGTTGGGCTTCCCGATCTACTCGAATCCACTGGCTTATTCCTCGCCTTGTTCCAAGCCGGCGCCATCGCTGTAGGTAGAGTGTACTGTAGGCTACCGTACGATAAGCAACGCGAACAGATTAATCGGAAACTAAAGCGGAAACCTTCATTAGCTCCCTCAATGCGGCCCAACTAAAACACTCAACACTTCTGCACACTCATCGACTGTTAGCAAATTTAATAGCAGTGGTAATGCTATTCTTTTCAGATGAAAGATAATTAATTTGATAAAACAAGAAGAGCGTTTAATTCGGTGCTTAAAACGTTTACTGGCTCCTGCCCGGTTTGCATCGACGATTATGTAAATTTCAGGCCAGGCAGAGCAGAATAAAGTCATGATAGAATGCTCTAACGCTATAGAGCCCCTACTCAGCGATAGACCTTTCTGCAATGCTGTAGCCAGTCTTGGGCAGTAACTAGTTACTAGTAACGCGTTACCGGTAACTAGTTACTTTTTTCAGTAACTTGTAACTGTAACTAGTTACTTTCAAGTTAGAGTAACTTGTAACTGTAACACTGTTACTTTTTTACGCAGTAACTGTAACGGAAAATATCGTTACAGTTACTTCAGCTTTTATAAACACTTTTCCAACAGAGACACTCGTTAAAGGCCGATGTTAAATGCTTTTCACTTTTTTGCACTTTTTTTATCATATCCTCTCCACCTTTTAACTTTCCACAATAGGGCTCCCCTCGCAGTTTAGGAGAAGAGGACGCAAAAGAGAAATATCTTCCCTGCAGAAGACCATGTTCGGAGTTTACTTGTAAACTCCATGTCGGAAATCAATCATGTTGCAACTGAACAACTTGCAAAGTTCACCCCCCCCCCCCTTTTTTTTGGGGGGGGGGGGCATATACCCATTTTGTCACTCCAGCTTCTAGTGCTGTTATTGGTGTGCCGGTGGCGCATTGCTTCGACTGAGGCGCTGAGCTAATCGTGTGTGACAAGTGGCTCAAAATTGTAGCGCGAGACGGCTGAAAGCCAGAAATGCCGCGAACTAGCGAATCAATTTAAAACTTCTTTCTAACTGATTGTTAAAGATCTACTCGGAATTAACACAACATTTATTAACAAGATGACTGACGCTTGCCTCCTATGCGACAAAAAAAAAAGGGAAAACATTAGCGGACGTCGATCAGTCACACATGTCCTTACAAACGTTCAGTAGGGGGGCCGCGGTTGCTGTTGCAATTCATGTTAAGGCAGGTAGCGCAAAGAAACACGGACACAAGCGAGGAATAAGTACACGAGACGAGCGCTAAACTTTGCGCTACCTGACTTAACATGAATTCCCGCAAACTAGCCCAGTTATTCGTTCTCGTATGCTGTTGCAAGTCGATGCGTCGTGCTGAATGAACCACGTTTCCGGAACCTACCCCCCCCCCCCCCCTCACTTTCGTTCGTGAGCCAGCATCGTCGCATTGTTTAGGCCAAAGCTATCCCTGCCAAGACTGTTCAACAAACTCCGTCTAAGAACGCGCTGCGTGGTCGTCGTTAGCCACCTTTCCATTCCAGGTCCTTTCCTGATCCTTTCCTGCCCGTTTCGCCGATGTAATGATGTCGCTTCGCAATCCCCGCATCGTACTTGTAGATTATCTCACACTGATCGTTAGCAGGTGTGTGGTCTTTGGGTTTTCGCGAACACGTGTGCCAAGGTTTAGCAGGGCTTAAAAACGGTTTGTAAGCCCAACGGACGCAAACCTCTTCGAACAGGGTCTGATACACCTTGATGAACATAGGGAATAGACTCAATTGACGTCATCTTCACTTGTTACGCACTCCCCGTTCCTCTTAGTGCGTTCTTATAAAATAAATTCTATCATTTGTTATGTAGGCAATTACTTATTTAATACGGTAACGGAAAAGTAACGACGTTACTTTTTGACGGTAACTGTAACTGTAACAAGTTACTTTTGGAAACTTGGTAACTCTAACTGTAACAGAGTTACTTTTTTGACTTTGGTAACTGTAACTGTAACACTGTTACTTTTTACCGGTAACGTGCCCATGACTGGCTGTAGCGCTTAGAGCGCAAGCAACGCATAGGCGGTCCGCACCGCAGAGAACCTACAGTGCGTAGTCGAGATACACGTAAGACAATCTGCACAGCAGAAGCGTTAGACAAATTTCATCATATAACTAAATGATTGCTGTGTAGAAGTAAAACTTCTCCTCAGTTGATGGTTTCCCAGTGTACAACCGAAAGCGACAACAGTCCAAAGAGGGGGGGGCTCCGCCCCCTAGCTTTTTTCACTGGGGGGGGCGGGGGGGGGGACTAGCGCCCCCCCTTGCCCCCTCGGTAGAAACGCTTATGCGGGCAACGTTGGGCATGGCAACTGTGACGTCTCACGGAGGAAGGAATAACTCAGGAGAGGCCCTGACGTCACTCTCTGTGAAGCCGTGGTGAAGCCGGAAGTCCGCCATATTGACTAGGCAGATTCTCCTCTTTTGTTTCCATGTGAGTAGCGAAGTAGAAGGCGCGTTTCCCTCGCCGGATCGAAAACCACGTGGGCTGCACGGCATGCGTGTTGAGGCTATCCGAAACCAACGGAACGGGACTTAAAACGGTGGGCCAGCGCGATACCGTTGGCGAAATCATTTCGTCCGAGTAATAACAGCGAGTAAGAGCTCGTCGACAAGGAAGCAAACACAAGAGAACGCCATGCTAGATGCATTGACTACGGCGAGTGTGGTGTCAATGTTTTCACGACATTTATTCACGCACTGTACGGACAACACGATCGGCCGTGCGCCGCCTTCTATGGTTGCATTCCGTTTCCCAAGCGGCTCCCGGCCACCGTGCTCGTGTTCCACGTAAACGCTCACCGGCGTCAGCATTGTGCAACCGCGGTGGTCGACCTTGTGCACGGTGCAGGTGTACGAGGGACACTTGAACGCGGTTGCTGTAACGCCGAGAGCACACTGCTAGGGACGAGCATAGCAAGCAAAACAGAAAAGGTATTTTAATGCGCACAGGCAAGTTCTTACTGTACACATATCGAACACGAAACTACATGTGCACATGGTGTCCTCATTTCGTCTAGCGGAGTACAAACGTTTAGTCCGTTGTCACAAGCAGGAAGACTGCACAACTGTCACTGACCTGCAAGGCGTTCGTCGTGGTGCCGTTTTGTCACGGTGCCTGAACCCGATTTTGCTGAGCACATCGAATACTTCATCGGCGCCATCCGCTGCACGGCACGTGAATATACGCGATCCTTTCACGCACTGCTGAGGCCCCGTGGCTAACAACAGGTTTTGTAAACGTTGCTATGTACAATAGCCGCCGGGAGAACACTGCGTAGCTAACAACGCGGCACAAAGCATGGATATCGTCCGCCACGTTCAAGTACGAGACCTACGGAGGCGCACACGCACATGCCGCTGCCTTTGCCGCCGCCGCCAAACCAGCTACACTGCACAACACGTAACCATAGCAACGCCGCCATTGTGCCCAGTAGATATGGCCGCCATTACGTCATTTCCTCCACACTTTTTGCGTAGCGCGCCGGCTGGGCATACCCTCTCCTGAGTTATTCCTTCCTCCGTGGTGACGTCTAAAGGTCCGCTTTCAGGCTTGTGATTTGAAGTGCGCTAACGCCATGCGGACCACTAAAACGTGATTTTATTTCAAAATAAGCATTTCATATGGCACGAAAGTAGCACTACGTGGTTTCTGGACCGCTATTTCAGCAATCAACGTCGACTTAATATTTGCCTTTAGTGTCCCTTTAAAGGAGTACTGACACGAATTTTAAATATGTGCAGATTATTACTCTAAATAAGAACACTGGTGTCAATATACAAATGTGTGTGTGTGCACGTGCGTGCGTGTGTGTGTCTTTCTATGATATCCTTTATTCTCTCCCTTCCTCCTTTCCGTCCCCTCACCCTGGCATATCTCTTCACACCCTCACTTCCCTTTCCCACCCTCTTGGTGTCAATATACAAATGTGTGTGTGTGCACGTGCGTGCGTGTGTGTGTCTTTCTATGATATCCTTTATTCTCTCCCCTTCCTCCTTTCCGTCCCCTCACCCTGGCATATCTCTTCACACCCTCACTTCCCTTTCCCACCCTCTTGGTAGATCTTTGAGTGGCGCCCTCTCGCGTGCGCGCGTGGCCTGCGTCGCTCACAGCGGATCTGCGCGCCCTGGGTCATATGGAGCGCCTCCATCGCGCACCCGGCGCCGGTCCTCTACTCGCCCGACTTCGTGCTGTCCCAAACACTCAGGTCGGTCGAATCATCGACCTATACGGCAGTCTCGTTGTCGACGAACCTACCCCGTGTGCGCGCTGGCCCCCTCCACACCGGCGAGCGCCCCTAGTGTTTGCCTCGAGCTGCCGGGCATACGCTCAAAGCGCAATACACCTCAAAGTGCCATCGCTCAGGAGGCTGCGGCGAGGATGCACGAGGACCTAGCTGGCAGAACACAAGTCTTCTCTGATGGCTCTGTGCTACGAGACCGTTCAGCTGCGGCCGCCTGCATTGCCCCTGAGCTCGACAGATCCCTGCAGTGCCGCCTCAGTTTCTGTGCCTCCTCGACTACCGCGGAACTCGTGGGTTTGCAGCTGGCTGCCGACCTCCTTAGCGAGTCGCCTACCATCAAGAGCGCTGCAATTTACTGCGACTCTAGGTCAGCTCTGCGACAACTCATGAAGGAGGAACGCGGCCCGCCACTTTCACAGCGTGTTGCGCACAGCCTGCGGTCGGTTCAGGAGCACGGCTGCGATGTTGTTCTGCAGTGGCTTCCCTCCCATGTTGGCATCGCGGGAAATGAGGCTGCCGACGATCTGGCTAAGCAGGCACATTCTCCCGCGACCCCATTGACTCCATACGCCAACTCCTTCGATTCCGCGCGCTGTAATTTTCGCCGAGAATTGCAGCGCGACCACCCAGACAAGCGGGTAGCCGATGGACGCCCCCCCTCCTCTACTCCCCATGACTGGTTTCTCCCGGCGAGAGCGCGCACTCCTCTTTTCCCTGCGGACAGGCTCGGCATGGACGGGGGGAACGAAAACAGCGGCTGCGGGGGAGCTCCTTCGTCAGCTTGCGTCGACTGCGGCGCAGTTGAAACACTTTTTCACCTGCTATGCGAGTGCCCCACATCTGACTGTGCAAGGAAGCAGCTCGCAACCCGCTACCGTCTTCTCGGCCTGCCCTGCGACACCCTCGAGGACATCCTCTTCCCCACGGGCTGCAGCGATCGTCGCCGTAATGCCCTTGCCGCCCTTCTCTCCTTCATCGACGCTGCCGGCCTCGGCGAGCGGCTCTAAAACCAACACGCACGTAGTCTAGCGCGCCCCTCGCCCTTCCTCCCCGCAAGCCCTACTTTTCTGTCTTTCCTTCTCTCTTTCTCCTTTTCATCCCCTTTCCCCCGTGTGTGTATCGGTTGAGGTGTCCTCTTCGAGAGACAGTTATCGTGCACACCAAACCCCCCTTCCTATTTCTCAACAGAATCACCTATATATATCGCGTGTGACGTCAGGGAGAGGACTCGGATGCAGCTCTTCGCGCGCGCGCTCGCTACCTGAAGGCTGCTCGACGCTG
>JALIZH010025873.1:0-18121 GCA_030522465.1 Rhipicephalus appendiculatus | reverse complement strand
TGTTTTTTTCTCTCTTTCTTTCTCTCTTCTTTCTCGTTCTCTCACTCATCAGAATTATTGCACTCCACGCCGGAAAAATTGGCGCGAGTGTCCAGGTGGCAAAACAAAAGACGAAGAAGAGGACGGAAAGAGTTAGCGCCGTTTCATAATAATAATAACGTCTGTTCCAACTAAAGGGGCTTTTCCGGACTTGAACAGCTCCGATGTAAAAAATGGAGAGCAAGACAGAAAGAGAGAGAAAGAGAGAGCAAGGAAGAAACAGAAAGAAAGTGGGAGGAAGCGAGAAATAGAGAAGGAGAGAAAGGGAAGAAAGAGAAAATAGGAAGAGTGAGAGAGAAAGAAATAGACAGAGAGAAAGAAAGAAACAGAAGAAATCGATCCAGCTGTAACCAACGGGGACTACAGCACCATACAACGCTTTCAATGGAAATTTACGCGGTGACACTGCTGACAAAAGATTCCGATAAAGAAGGCGCAGCTTGCACAAGTGGCGTAAGCCTGGAACCATCAGCGGAGCTAGGGTTTGACCTAGTTAAGTTCTGCGAAGTTTGCTAAGTCGAGGTAAGTGATGCAGTTTTTGCTAGTAGCTCTAAGTACGGCTAAAGTTGGCTAGACATGTCCCGTGACTACCTGTTACGTGATGTCATTTTAGTCGACTACCTGTTACGTGGTTCTTGAAGGGAACGTGACACGTGACTAGCTGTTACGTGGCTTATGGCGGAGACGTGACCGCGATGTTGCTTTATTTTAGTCATGTGACAAAATGCGGTATTTTTATTCACGTGATTAGAGGGTGCGTGATGTTACGTGATTTTTAGTCACGCGAGTAGTTACATATCATGTTGGATATTGGATTTCTAGTCACGTGAATGTTGCGCAATTTTTAGTCTCGTGAACAGTTGTTAAGTGATGTTACGTAATTTTAGTCACGAGACCAGATGTTACGAAACAAGTTGTTACGCGATGTTGTGGGATTTTTAGTTGCGTAACAGACTCGCCCGCCATATAGTTTTTGTACTCCACGCTGAACAAATAGGCGCATGTGTTGAGCGAGTGAAGCAGAAGTGAAAAAGACGAAACAAGTGCGTATCGGTTCATGATAATTACCGCTCGCACTATCCGGCGCAGCAAAAAAATTGGGGGACCCCTAATCTTCGCCTTTAAGAGTTTAACGCGACAGCGATATCCTGTCCCTAGTGCGTACTTCAATCACTTAGTGCATACTATGTAATGGGTAACATGCTTTAAACCAGGAGCAATTATGCGCGGCAAATTTGGGAAATGTCTTCGAACTTGCTATGCACTCACTACGTAGTAAGGCGTGTGCCGTTTGTAATGGGTGGCTAGCTTTAAACTATGAAATCGTTATGATAGTCACATATTCTGACGCCCGATGGCTATGTACGCTTGTACCACGCAATATTCCTGGGATATTAGCTGTTATATTGCGACGCCTATATAAAGGACGCTTGCGTTTGTGAAGCATGAAAGTTATTTTCACTGCATTTCCAAGCAGAGGAAGTTATTTTCACAGTATTTCCAAGCAGAAGCATGGCTGTAAGAAGCATGCCTCTAAGAGTTTAGGACTATGGTTTGGATCGTGGGTCAGCACGAAAAATCAGTTCGCAGGGATTAATTGGACAAGAACACCACCTAAGTACCTCGGTGTACCACTAGACGCGTTTAGATTCAGTGCGCATTACTGGAAGGAGCGCGTCCCTAAGCTTGAACGACAGGCCCACACATTTGTTCCCCATCGACTTTCAATATTTGGGAGAGCAGAAGACTGCATTACTTTCCTAGCAACAAAGCTATACTACGTATTGCAACTTATCCATTGCGCAAGATTTTATGTACAACGCTTTCATCGGATTTTTGCTACCTTCATATGGTCTTCGACTGTTGAGCCCATGCGGCGTGACAACATATTCAGGCCAGTTAGTGAGGGTGGGTTGGGTTTAAAACATCTTTATCTGTGGCAAACAGTTTCACGATTCTTCTTTTTTTCGCGACAATTCACATCCCGTAAACCGTTCATTCTTGCAGGTTACACTTGATTGCTTACCAGACTTAATTGTTTCATCAAGCTTCTCCGATCGCCCGTGTTTGTGGGGATTCATGCAAGAAGTCTACCTCGCAGTTCGGTTCCTTAAAGCTCGCTTTTCCATAGAATACCTGTACACAGTATCGCGCAAGGTACTGTATAAGGATCTACTAACTATGCTCTTCCCGCCTCCGTTGTACCGTTCATTGTATTCCGATCTCCCTGGCCATGATGTGTTTAAACGAGTGCGCAAAATGTATATCCCGCCGAATTCAAAAACATTCTTATATAAGCTCCACTCTGAAACATTGCCGGTAAACACATGGTTAAAAAGAAAAGGTATTTTTGTTTTTTGTGTTAACTGCCGCCTATGTGATGTGCCGGAGACAATAGAACACTGCTTTGTTAGCTGCAAAGACGCTATCCTGTTCTGGGATGTCCTTAAACGGGCTCTGAAGAAACGTTTAGTCATCAATTCTTACACTATCCGGTATCTTTTGCCAACATCACTGGATGAAGTGCCCTTTGATATGTTTTTCCTCATGGGTATGCACAGCCTATGGAAGACACGTATGCAAGACCGCAACGCAGAACCCACCATTTCTTCGAGAACACATTTTATTAGAATGGCTGTTCACCTAAAGGACATTTATGACGAAATAGACTTTGAACCAGACTGGTACCCCATCTTGGTGAGGTGCTTGGTCTCACCATCTTTTGTGTATGACATGATTCGATGAACTCTCGCTGCTCTACTGCACGTCGTTAGACGTCGAGTGTTCCCCAGTAACGCCAGAGCGCTTATAGTCGCTGTGTGATTGTATTTGTTTCATACTATTAGTGCCATTTATGTTCCTTCTAACACATTTTAAAAATACCATGAAAGAAAAAAAAAAGAAGCATGGCTGTGTGGTAGAACACCTGCTTGCCACGCAGGCGACCCGCGTTCGATCCTCGCTCGGACCCGAAAATTTTTATTTGCATCTTTCTCGATTTTTCCGTCACGGACAAGATGATGATTTTTCGCCCACAACCAACGACGCCTACGCCGACGCCGGAATTTCTGCGAAACGAGCTCTTTAACGCTATCGCGTTAAAAGATGAAAGAGCTCCACTCTTAAAATTTTGTATTTATTTCCACCGCAGCAGGAACACGTCTAATCAAGTGCACACACCTCAACAAAGGAAATCAGGCAGGCATATAACATTTCTTTATTGCTTATGTAACGGCATCGTTAAGAGATATGATTCTGCTGCTCTGTGCGAGGCTGTATTTCCTGCTTATGTATAACTTCTCGGACTTGTAAAGGTAAAATTGAATGCTCATAAGTGTATACAAACGTACACGAACTCTACACCCCGAAGTAAGACTAACATCGACTGAACCCTACGCAATAAACAATTCCCCACCCTTAAGCGTGGAAAGAAAGAGTGCGACACCCCCGCCCCCCAAGAACTTTTCGAGCACCCTACTTGGGCTTGAGCGCCCTGCGAGCTGGACACAAAGTGAGCCGTCATTAAAAGGGTGGAAACGTGGGGGGCACGAAGGGTGCTACAACTAATGGGTGCTGAATTGCTCGTAAGGGTGTACAGTCAGGGACAAAAATTTGTGTCTACCAGTGTAGCGATGTGGGCTTGTTGGTGCATTTTGAAAAGGCAGTAACTTAGCGCAGGTGAAGACGAGGCCAACAAGGACGAGACACTGAGAGCCCATCTGTCCAATGTCTCTTCCTTGTTGTACTCGTCTTCACCAGCGCTAAGTTACTGCCTTTTCAAACATTTGTGGGCCTCATGATTGTGGCTCGCTCGCTTTGCATTAAGAAAGGTGCTAAAGGCTGACAGAAAGCAACAGATACACTGCGGATATAAGGATCGAGTAAAACGTCCCTCAAATACATTACGCATCATTATCAGCTCGCCTGAACAGCTTAGAACGGCATTCAGCCACATGAGCAAAACTTACTATAAATTCTAATGGTACATTGATATGGAAAAGGTAAAAAAAGTAATGATGCGGTGCATTTGCTGAATGCGCCGTTAGCGCATTAGTCTGAGCTATTTCTGACACCGTGGGCATTATGGATCCGTAGATATTACGAAAACTAAACTGAAACTTGTGGGGGGTGCTATCACCCCCTGTAAAGCCGCTTCCACCTCAAGGCGCGCGCGCGTCTCGCTGATAGACCGCATTTCGGTTTAACAGCAGCCGAGCTGGAGGTGGCGCTGTGTTTCGCGCGGGTTAGGGTTAGCGGTGGCGCCGGCAGCGCCGCCACGTGGCTGCGGCGGAGGGGCTAGGCCGGCGCACGGAAAAAAAGAGCGAGGCTTTCGGCAGTTGCGGCTGGCGTCGGCGGTCGTCTCCTGCGGTGTGTCCATGGGGCGACAACACGGGTCGTTTCCCGTGGATCCCTTGTGGTGAGTCGACCATCCGAGACGCCGCATTCACGGTACCTTTTCTTTATGTTGGTTGCTTGAGTGTTGTATTGCAATGTTGCATAAGGTTGTTTTAGCATGTTGATCGCTAGTGATATGTTTGATTCGTCTGGCGATATCGTCTTTGTAAAAGCAAGGCAATAAATGTACGTGTTGTTTGTTTTGCACGACTGCGTGAACGGTGTCCATTCGTTCCGAGAGCGGCGCGGCTCTTTCGAGACCCCACAAACTTGTTCAAGCACCGAGGTTGTAGCGGCGCCGTATCGCCCTGTCGCTTTCTTTTTTCAGGCGTTGCCTCGGATCTCGTGCAAAAGAAACAGAATCGACAAGCCTAACCTACCACGCATTGGTGCCACACTATCGGCTTGGACGCAGGCTATACCCTCTCCCCGCATCCCAAACTCACAGGAGACGAAGGCACCGACCACAGGCGTGGAAGATGCAGTCAGAGCGGCTGCTGAAGAATAATTGTGGACATCTGAAAAACCCAATGCAATATTTTACCGCGTGTTTCAAAAACACGTTGCGCCAACTCTTAATGTCAGTAGGACATACAATAACACGCAAATAAAGGCGTTCAGAATTAATCGGCTCTTTATTATTCAACACAACACTAAAACAGAGAACGGTACCTATTGCAGAATATATGTGTACGTATGAATACACCCGACTTAAGTCTGAGTAATAACTACCACCACTGCACTTAGGTTCCTTGTGATCATGGGAGCCACACTTTCCTCAAGATGGAATCTTAACACATATACGCTTCCTTTTGCGTGCTCCTTGTGAGCGTACAGTCCTTGCTGATGACTTCGTGAAGGGGGTGGCGCTCCTCCCACGTCCGAAAACTTCCGTGTCGTTCATGTTGAGCACAAGCATTTGGCATTTCGACAATGCGATTGAACTCGAGGAAGTGCGGAGGCGATGACGGGCAGCACGTATTCAAATATAGTGACAGCTGTCAACCACTTGACACGTTACGCTGAAACATCCTGCGTGACTTCGGCTTCCGCTTCTGAAGTGGCTGCATTTATGCTTGAAGGCTTAATATTGCGTCACGGTGCTCCTCGTGTCATCTTGAGCGACCGTGGCAAAGCTTTCCTTTCGCAAATTGTGGAGGAATTGCTCAGAGCCTCTGGCACCACCCACAAAACAACCTCCAGCTATCACCCTCAAGCCAACGGGCTGACTGAGCGATTTCATCGCACTCTCTCCGACATGATAGCCATGTACATCGAGCCATACCACAGAAACTGGGACGCAATTTTGCCGTTCGTAACTTTTGCGTATAATACGGCTGTACAACGCACAACTGGCTACTCGCCATTCTACCTTCTCTATGGCCGATTCTACCTTGTCTAGGTCCGTCCGCGAAGTCATGAGACTGCGCCTGGTAAAAAGAATTCTTTGATATAATCGGTAAATATCATTTCAATTTCTCAAATAGTTTCGTTGGGTGTTGATACACCACTTACAACGCGCAAAGGCTCCCTGAAAATCAGCTGCCGTGACCTCCCTCAGCGACTTTGTGACAGCCCATTGAATGGAAAGAACACCGTCGAAACGTTAGCCTTACTGGCTTCTCATGGGCTTTGAGAATAGGAAGAAGTCTTCAACGCTCACTTCGGGGCCGTAGGAGGGTTGTATCAAACCTGATGTGAACCCGGTAGACTTCTTCCGGTTCCGAAAGCTCAGGGGAAGCCACAAAGATCATCGCTACGATGATCCCACCATCCAACGAACTGTCATGGGGTCTCAGAGGGAGGTCACAGCAGCTGACTTGCAGGGAACCTTTGCATCGTGGTAATCACGCTGTAATCGGTTATCGATGCCCCGAGAAAACTTTTTGAAGGGTTTAAATAGCATCTACCGATCGGGTCAAAAAATCGTTTTTACCAGACCCAGTCTCATTACTCGCAATGGGGAAGGTATACCTTCGCCTTTGCGAGAGCCTTGATGACAGGGCTAAGCGAGCTCAGGTTGACTGTCTTTCTAGTAGACTCCTCGGTCGTCTCATCAGCTCGTAGACTTTCTTAACGAGGCGAGCGCTCGAGCGCACTTCTTTCGGAGCACTAATTCCTTGCTGATCGCTGACCTCATCGCCGTAAATTACAAATCGGGCGGCCTTGTTTACACGACGAGAGTTCCTGACCGAAAGCGCGTACGTCTCGAGATATGTTCTGGACTCATTTGTTTTCGAGTAAACGCCGAGAGCAGTCATGGTGTAGTTTTTCCGCAAACCCCGCAGGATAGTGTCTACGTCGCTCGACGACATTTCCCGGGAACTGCACACGTGGACGTGAGTGAGCGTCTGGTTCACCGCAAACAACTCCGAGAGGGACGTCGCCATTTCTGGCGTCACCAACTCGGCCCCCATGTAGAACTTTCTGATGGAACGGTTCCCCTTTACGGCGTCGATGATGCTGACAAGCTGACGCTCGTTGTCATGTTTCATGCGCTTGCTGAGGAGTCTTCCCCGGAGAGTCCTCTTACGCTTCGTTGGAGAGACGCCATCCGCCAGCGCGGCGACTGTGTCCTCAACTGCGCCGTCCCTGTCCTCAGGTTCGTCGACTGCGTCCTCACGTTCCTCAACTGTGTCCACAAGTTTGCTCTCTGTGTCGTCACGTCCCTCGTCTGCGTCTTCATTTTCGTCCTCAGTGTCTCCGCTTTCGTCGTCTCTGTCTTCACATTCGTTTTCGTTAATGAAAAGTTCACGAAGTTTCGTGTCAGCGGCCACGGCGTCACAAAAAACCCGAAGCGCTTCCTCGTCGGCAATGGATGCGACGCTGACGGACAACTTGGAGTAGCATGCTTTACTGCGGACGAGTGCGGCTAGCTCCCGGAGAAGCTGGTCGGGCCATTCTATTTCGAGTCTTTTGAAGACGTCAACATAGCGGTTCCGTGTCAACAGCCACACCACTCTGTCCTTTTCCACGGCGCACGCGCTTTTGATGTCTAGCAGCTTCAGGGTCGAGTTGGTTGCGAGCATCTCCGCGAATGCGAGCAACATTTTGGGAGACAACTCCATCTCGGCCAAGGTGAACTTTTCGAGGCTGCGGTTTCTCCCGAGGGCTTTAATGATGGCGGTGGCACCTTCGTCGCCTCCGCAGCTGTCCCAGATGACTAATTCTGTGAGTGATTCGTTCTCTTGAATGTATCTCGCAAGTTCCTTTGCGAATCCTCTCCCAGCGTTGTGGCAACTCAGTTCCAACGAGTCCAGTCTTCCGAATGCCGCCGAGAGGTCTATGCTCAAGTCCTCGCCTTCACAGTCAACACCGAGGTAGACGATTTCGAGCTCAGCGCATGCCTCAAGCTCGTCAAAAGCAGTCCTGAACGCGTTGAGCGAGATATTGCCTATAGAAAGCATCCCCACCGCTGGTCCTGTGCTCAACATTCGCCGAAGGACGGTGGCGTCCTTTTCTGCAATCGTTTCGTAATAAAGGTTCTCCCCGGGTCTCAGGCAAGCTGGGTTGTGTTTTCTCAGGCGAGCTTGCTTGCGCTTTGCATCAACTTTTCGGAGTCCTTTCCGGAAGAGCTTCTTGACGTCACTGTCCATGGTGTCAAGCTCGGCAGTGCCTCCGTCCGCCATATTGATGTCACAGTTGTTTTTTTCTTCCTTCTTTAAGCTTTGCTAGAGAGAACTGTGCCGCTATCGCACTGATCATGCAGCGAGAGAAGCGAAGTTCTCAGAAACTCTCAGGTCGCTGCAATGGTGCGTAGAAAATTTGAGCTTGCAGTAGTCGTACGTATTATCTTCCTATGATTGTGCCTTGTGAAATGTCACGAACTGATTAATGGCAACACTGACGTGTCAGTTCGTCTGCAGTCGGTGAAGCCTTTGGGCTCGACTTCGCAATTGGGAAAGGCACGTCTTCGGGGATCTTCCCTGGCACGAGTTCGACGTTGGATGACGCCTAAAAGTGATGAACGAAAACAAGGAATGTTTATCAGGAATGGTTTTTGAGTTTTGCAAACTCATTGTGACAGACGATAAATATTGTTACAAGACACTGTGCATGAGCACGCCGTTGACGACTTGATCGCTACTGTTTCTTGATCACTGTAAAATTATGAAAAACACAGAAGGCCAGGCAAGTGGATCCTGCATGGTAGTGGCGTAGCCAGGGGGGGGGGGGGGGCTGCACACCAGGCACGTGCCACCCCCCCCCCCCCCCGAAATTGAGCGAAAAATGACCATTTCAAGGAGGTTGACTGTGCAGTGCATGATTGGACTATAATTTCGCGAATGCAATTGGAATCAACGTCCATCGACACTGTCGTCACGTACAATGAGAGGATGTGAGGTTCCGATATTTAAAGAGTAAGCTAGAAAGTATAGCCGGCATTTAGGAAAGTAAGATACATTCACTAAACAGCGTGCGCGTCGATCGCACCTTATATGTAACGAACGATAAGTGCCTACGAATATTCGTTGGCATATAACTACGGGTTGGAATAATATTTAGAGCGAAAAAAAAAAACAGCAGGACAAGGAAGAAAACATACACACCATCTAGCACTAACTCACTCACAGCTGAAAGTTTATCGTACACGTGAAAAAAAAATATACAAAAAAGTGGGGTGCATCGCGCATGTCATACAGAGGAACTAAAATGACAAACAACCAAGGCGCGAGTTTACAGTCCCGATTAATAAAGCTGAATTCCTTGTCTTGTAACGACCGAAAAAGTTGACTTCTGAAAGTGCGGCGTTATTTGCGACATGATATGTCTCCGAAATTTCTCGCGTTGTCTGATTAGGTTGATGGTGCAAAATTACTGTGTCTTCAAACATGGGATATTACATTTGCATGACTGACATAGCGAGGCGAGATGAGACGGCTCCATTCAGTGAATTTGGATGCCTGCTGAGGCGCGCGTTAAATTTTAATACATAGCCGCATAGTCTGGTCGATGTACACCCGTCGGCAAAATAAGTCGAGACGCGCGAGCAGCTACCACAACCAGATGAAACTAGAGTTACTGTATATGCTACCTTTACTCTAGATGAAACTTAGATGAAACTGCATCGCCGCGCCGTCTGGCGTTGAACGTCTGGCGTCGAGACATCGCAGTGCGCGTCCTTTCACGCTCGCAGGCCTTGTAGTTTTATACCTGTGTCACACGGGCACTTTTGAACGGCCCTCGAGTCAACGGCCGTCGAAACGCCGCAGCTCCATCGACTCGATAGAGTTGTCACGCTGCTACACGGCA
The DNA here is from genome assembly GCA_030522465.1 of Rhipicephalus appendiculatus. Lineage (NCBI taxonomy): Eukaryota > Metazoa > Arthropoda > Arachnida > Ixodida > Ixodidae > Rhipicephalus > Rhipicephalus appendiculatus. The sequence goes on along the minus strand of JALIZH010025873.1, from coordinate 8,434 downwards.
GTTTTCAAAGGCCGTTGAGGGGTTCAGGTGTTTCTCGCAAAAATTGTGTGGCGCTGCAGATCTTTATTTTCGTTTTCATGTGATCGTAAGTTAAATAATATAAATAGACTTAAAAGCACACATGCGTCTGCTATTTTTGTTGAAACATTTCAATAAATTGTTTATACGTAATTATGAATGCATGTTTGGTTTTTTTAAGTTGTTAAGCAGCGAAACTGTGGCAACGTTGTAACCGCTTGATCTGGCCGATGTGGCTGCCGTCAGCTGCCGTTTTGTGGTTGTTTACATGTGTTGGAGGTCGCTGTGACTTGCTTTGCATGCTTCTGCTGTCATGAGTAACCGCGAAAGAGAATTTCAAGATGAGAAGGCTTCTATGGTTTTTTACATGGCTGCGATCATGCAGCTTGATGCTGGAATTGAAGCGGCGAAACAGGAAGCCGACGCCATCGAAGAAGAGCTGCTGCTCGTGAACAATTTGCTGGCGACAATGGACACGGTGACGGAACGAAGCGTAGACAGGGAAAGGTGGTTCTTCACTCGGCGGACGCGGTGGTTCGAGGAGACCGTGCCACTGCTTGGCGAGAAGTTTTTCAAACGAGCGTTCCGTGTTACGCCGGCGACCTTCCGCTATATCGTGGAGACTGTGCGACCGCTACTCGAGCGTCAGAACACGAACATGCGCGAAGCAATAGCGCTTGATAAACGCGTCGCGATCGGCCTATACCGACTCTGTTCCTCAGCAGAAGAACGCAGCATCGCCGAATTGTTCGCTGTGGGACGGTCAACCGTCAACGAGGCCTACAGAGAGTTGTGCGAGGCCGTGATCCACACAATGGAGGCCCGGTGGGTCAACATGCCCACAGTGTCGAGCATGGCCGAGCACATCCGCGAATTCACGGCTGTGTTGGGATTCCCGCAAGCGATAGGAGCGTTAGACGGGTGCCATTTTCCCGTTTCACCGCCTAAGGAGAACGCCACCGACTACAGAAACTACAAAGGATGGTAAGTAGCAGTTCAGACATGGGGTGCACTTTCATTGCATCACGATCATTCTTCAAGTGTCGTCATATTTCTGCAGTACAGAGGATGAGTTGTTAGCCTAATGCACGTAGTACGTTGTAATACAGACAACTGTCAGGCGAGTTAAGTACGTGCTAAGCACCTTTATATTTGTTGTGCCTGCTATAATTCTGTTGACCTACATTGTTGCTTGAACATTCTGAAGTTACTGCGCGATAAGGCCGCACTTAATCTTCACTTACGTAGAACTCATTACGTCATTTGAGTGGTAAAAATAAAATCTCTTAGTGCATTTTAGAAACAATAAAAGGCATTCAAAAAGGTTTAAACTGCGCGATGAAGACTGGACGAAAGCAGGAACACATACACACACACAAGAGCAGATGTGTGTGTATGTGTTCCCGCTTTCGTCCTGTCTTCATCGTGCAGTTTAAACCTTTTTGAAGCCATGAACCGACTAGCCCAACAACATGCCTTGCTTCAATAAAAGGTATTGTGTACCGCGATGCTGTGTAGTAATATTGTAACAAAATATGTGATTTATATGCTCTGTAATTATACCGATGTCATGTGTGTTCTCCAGCAGTGGCGGTTCATTTTCAGGTTTTGCACAAACACACTTCTCTATTTACGTGTTCTAAATACACTCCTGCAATGTCCGTCCAGGATGACAGTATCAACAAAATAATGTTACAAGCAACCTCAATTAGTGACATTTCTCTTTCTAATGCAGGTACAGCATGATCCTGCTTGCGCTGGTCGATCACAAGTACATGTTTCGATATATCAATGTGGGATCGCCTGGGCGGTGCCACGACTCGTACGTGTACCAGCGGTCACAGCTGGCAGGCGCAGTCCAGGGACCTCTGTTCCGCCAACCACTGCTAACCATCAGTGGTACTGCTGTGCCACCTCTGATCCTGTGCGACCAGGCATTCCCGCTGACTGGGAACCTCCTCAAACCATTTAGCCACAGGGCCCAGTTGAGTAATGAACAAAGGTTGTTCAACTACAACCTTTCGAAAGCTCGGCGCATCGTCGAGAATGCCTTTGGCAGGCTCAAGGCGAGGTTTCGCTTCATCATGAAGAGGATGGAGTGTGAAATTGATAACTGCCGCCTTGCCATTCGTGCGTGCTGTGTTCTCAACAATGTGTGTGAGCATTTCGGCGACACTGTGCTCCAACACTGGCTTGCTGAGGTGCAGAACAATGACAAGGAGCTCCAACAGCCCGACCATAGCACAGACGCTGAAGAAGGCACAGGTTGCGATGTGAGAGAAGCTCTTGTGAGACATTTCCAGCGCAGCTCTGCTGGAAGTGCCTGACAGGAGCCGCTCTAATGACGCAGCTGAAGCTTTGTGGATGCTGGTTGCTATACTGACCACCTTTTTCTGTTCACGCTTTTTTGGGTCGATGAGTTCATTTTCATCATGAAACTGTTCAAGAGCAGCAGCCTATTTTCAACGGCGCCTGCTTGTTTTTGCCACTACAATTCTGATGTGAAACTTTGTCATTGCACTGATGTAGAATACTGTAAAAGCTCGTTAATTCAAAATTAGTTAACTCAAATTGACGCCCTGGTCCCGGCACAGCCCCGTGTATTTCTGTGGGGGAAAACTCCGGATAATTCGAATGCATCGGCATCCACTACTGTTAATTCAAACTGGGAGCCCCTCGTTTTCATCGCGCTTCGCAGAAGTCTGCCCATAGAGATCACAGTGAGTTGCAAAGCCAAACCGAACCAAATTTACTAGAGATGCAAGATACTAAAACAGCAGCATTTCTCAGCAGATGAGAGAGAGAGAGAGAAATGAAGGAGAAAGGCAGGGAGGAGCTCGGTTGGCTACCCTACACGTAGGGTGGGGGGAAAGGGGGGAATAATAGATAAGATAGAGAAGAAAGAAAAAAAGAAAAGGAAAATAACCGAGAACACCGTTAGTGTGAGAATTCGTACGAGGTGCTGGCGCTCTTGGGCAAGCTACTAATAATGCCCATGGGGTCGCGAAAGAAGAAACGCAAGCAAATGCAAATCACTGATTACTTTTAAATTTCATTTCGTTGACTATGTTATGTAAGTAAACGTGTTTTAGGGCATAAATAGCATCATGCACAAGAGTGTATGTCGGTGCTTGTTTCTGGCGTATCACCGACTGATCATTTAATATCTGTTTGCTAATGTTAGAGCTCCATGAACCTAATTTACGAAATCCCCGGCCACAAAAGGTGCCTTCTTTGGGCTTTTCCAGTGCAATATGGCGCTATGTCCGTTCATTCTAGCATTCGAACTGCGCTTAATTAGAACAATTTCATAGTTCCCCTCAGAGTTCAAATTAACGAGCTTTTACGGTATTGCAGGGGCATAGCCAGAAATTATTTTCGGGAGGGGGGTTGGGGGGGGCACCTCCTTGAAATGGTCATTTTTCGCTCTGTATGCCATGGGGGAAAAATTTCGGGGGGTGCACGGGCCCGGTGTGCCACCCCCTGGCTACGCCACTGCGGTATTGGTGCAGCCTTGTTATCTTGGGCCTGTTTTCTGCAAGTGTAACATGAGACATTGTGCGACTAAGTAGATCTTTGTAACCAACAGATTTGACACATGAAACATTCTCCTGGCATTTATTATGTTGATGGTAACCTTCGATCGAGCAGAAATAAGTGCAATGTACCGGTCTGTTTCTTTATATTGAAGTGCACTTCGACACTGTCATGTTCTCGGAAATGTAGTTTGTTTCTGAAGGAAAGATGTTTGCTGTGTCTAGTTGTAGGCCTTTTTGTATGAAGAACCCTACAGAGCAGAATAGTGAAGTCCCTATGTTAGTTTCAAACTCTAGGTAATGTGAAACGCTGCTGAAATTTTGTTCGAGTACAGGTCCTGATGAAATACTCACTGTCAAATCAAATACCCTGGCTCTTTGTCTTTGTTATGGTACACTGAGTAACGAGTATTTTCAGTTTTGTTGTTGGGATTGCTGTTATAGTTCAATGACGACTACTACTTGAGCCTTGGTGTCGACTTGAAAATATTGTTATAAAGTGACGACAGCACGACCTAGTTCTAAATCAGTGCTCTTAGAGTACAGGCCATAAACAATCAAAGGTCTGCTTAGGATAAATTATGTTACCGGTGTCAAAAACATCGGCAGTTTTCGCCTGCGCACCCCTTCGTCAAGGGAGGCTCTTGTGTCGGGAGGGAGGCTTCCGGAGATGGGGTCTGCGGGAACGGCGGCCCCGCCGAGGCGTTCCCGCACCTGCTGCCGGGGACTAGTGTTGGGGGAGTGCATTTCTGGGGGTGAATGCGTGCGCCCCGAAGGAATTCGACGGCTTCGGCAGTTAACAGTCGACCAGCGTGAGGCGCGGTCTTCGGTGTCGTAACTCTTGCGTAGGCGGCAAGCGCGGAGTGTCCCGCGCAACGAATCGAGTCGGCTGCAACCCCGGGCACCCTCGTCGTCTACCTAAGCTGGCGAGACCATCAGCGACACCCCGTCAACTCTCCTACGAGAACCACGAGCTGGCATGGTCCGTACGGAACTTTTTTATTGTGATTTTTTTGTAACCAGGTTATTTTATTATACCCAGCTTTTAAATAATTGAGTTAGTGTGCGCTGCGTCGTATGAGAAGCCCGAAGTGGGAGCACGATCTTTCTTGCAATGTCTCTTTGTGTTCCTTTTAGTCTCCATCATGTCGAGTTATTTTATTAACATACCACGTTGTCTGCATTTGTAGTGTTGTTTTAGAGCATAGTTTTTGTTTTTTTGTTTTGGCTGTTCGTTTTTTTCATCGCGCGTATTTCTTTTTGTTTCCTCCTAGTTCAGAGTGCAATTCTTGCCGTTGCCCCCCTGTTTTAATTAAATGCTTGCTTGTTCTAAATGAAATGTCCGTGTCTACTCTACGAGTCCGTCGGTCAACCCAAACATCACTACACGTGCTACCCCGCACGGGTCGACCGGCCTACAAAAATTCTAAATGCACCACTTTGAGGCCTTTCAGACGTCGCAGGCTTAAGCGTAAAGTGGAATCCTGCGAGTCTGCCGCTGTTAGATTGGTGGGGCCTCACACGAAGTGTGTAACAATCAGTTGCACTCCAAACATTTAGGAAATGTTGACATTATCTAACTACGCTTTTAGCAGCTGCTAAAAAGCACTGTAATCTCATACCTATCAGTTTATTCAGATCTGTAGCGATAACATATGGGAAATACTTTAAAAGCAATAATGCTGATTACAGATGGCTTCGACATGACAGCGAGTGAATTGGTAAATTCATCCAATAATTTGTGCTTGTTCAACAATTATTGAAATTTTTTTGTTCTGTACTAGATATTAACAAAATCGCTTGAAAGTACTTCTAACACCGAAACTGGAAAATGACATCAAGGTGTTCATGTTTCTGAACAGTGTTGCTGCTAAGCTTTTGGAATTCAATTACAACTTGTATCATGTGAGATGCAGTGTTACCACGGCAAAGCAAGAATAAATGTATAAAAAAAATGGGTCATTATTTGTTTTAGCACCTATGTGTCTATGCTTATGACTGGGACACAGCACAAAGTGTGCTTTCCATTTCAAGCTGGTAGCGGCAACAAATTCTCATGTTGACATTGTACGTAGTAATGTCGACCAAAAAGAAATGCTCTCGTGCTTGGCAGAACTCAATTTCTGCTAAGCGCACAAGAAGTGATTAAACACATACTTTGACGAAAGTATTCTGTACAAAAATACCCACAACGTGGGGACGTAATAAAGAAATAGGAAATGAAGCATCCACATAACCGCAACAAATTGCTCGAATGAAAACCCATACAGGTTATTCTACGGAAAAAACCAAATGGGTTTTCTTTCTAGCTATCAATCGGGCACATGCCGTATATTCAGTCTCGCAATCACATCTTTATTACGAATTTTTTTTCCAGGTACTTTGCCATTGAATCAAAAAACTTTTGCTGCATTTGCATTTGTCGCTCCCTCTGCTCATATTCTTTCTGGCGGGCAGTTGCCAGCTGCTCCCTCAGCAGTTTGTGTTCTGCCAGTATCTGCTGTTTCACGTCGTCAGCAGTTTTCCTTTTTTGAAGACCCGCTGGCCTTTAGATGCCACACTAGCAGCAGAAGTGGCGGTGCTGGTGGCAGGGCTACTGGGGGGAGGACGTGCTGGGGGAAGCTGTGCTGGGGGAGTCCGGGCTGCTGGAGGCTGGGCTGCTCGAGGGTAGGCAGCAGGCGGACAGGGAGTTCAGACCCGAGGTCTCTGTAGCAGGAAGCCTGCCGAGTGCGCTGTCGCCCTGTTGCAGCTCGTCCTCAAACTCCGCAGCAGTCTCATCATTCTCACATACCATGCCCATGATGACCTGCATAATGATAAAAAAATGTTCCACGTATCTTTCATGACATTAGAATGTTTCATAAGATTACATTCCATCGCATGTCTCTAAAATGCAATGTGATCATGCATGCATTAGTACGTATTGTCTAGTAACTGCTCTAAATTAACACGGCATACTAACACAAAACACACCTAGTCTGTGCTTTACGTCATTTGAAAGAGTGATTACTAGCAAACAGCTCTTTTCTACATGCTTATGCTATCCTAGGGCTTTTCCTCGCATGAAGAACTAGTACACATGGCGAGCAGTACGAGTAACAATTTAGGTCAATGATGCACTTTCATCCTGCAATGAAGCATGTAAAAAAGCAAGTTATGCAAGTCCACTTATGTCATCAAGCAAGGGGAATGAGCTTCACAGGCGATTATTCAGCACTAACTGAAGGTGCTTTACAAATGACATACCTCTTCCACAGTTACTTGGCTCTCTTGAGCCCTTGACGGGTCGTTCGCCGGCAGAGTGCCCAGGAAACTGTGGATACGCCAAAAATGGGCCCAGGGTATGGCGCCAGCGCCAGTTGTTTGGTTCTTCAACCAGTATCTGGAAAGTTTATGAGCGAGAAGCATTGATAAACAAAGATGAATATGCGGACACAAAAATATAATGATCGCATTCACCTAAAGAGTGAAAAGTGGAACAAGAACACCATTTCACTTAAAACGTAAAACAAATTGTTGTTGAAGACCTCGTCGCGCGACAGTAACTTTCTAATTGTGTGCTGCGTTGGAATATGCAGCCTTGAACTCATTAATTAACATTATAACCTCCTCTAGTTGTGACACCAAGCAAATGCACCACGCACAAGCAATATCGTTAGAAAGATGTGCCCGTTTGAGCCCGACGGAGCTCACCCGCTGAAGACAACGCGGAATACCACAGCAAGAGTTATGCAAAGACCCTCTTAGCACGCTTTCTTGTTTTTCCCTGTCATTAGGCAACACCTTTCTCTAACAGCAAATGTCTGTGCGACAGAAACTAGTCGTTAACTTTTCACCAGCGAGAACAAGTCACGGACAAACTACAGAGGACGCTCAGCAGTGTCCTGTGTGCTCCTTCGTCCCTGTATTCTTCTCGCTGGGTAAATGTGTTCAAGTCAACACCAAGTAGTCCTACATTCAATAAAAGTGATGAAATCCGCTTACCGATATGTCTGAGTCAGATTTTCTATCTTGTGCTGCACTTGCAGGCGAGTCCTTGTATAGCCCGCCTGTCGCAGGGCCTCGACGATGTCATCGTATTACCAGTGGCGTTGCGCTTTTGCCGTCGAAGGTCCACCAAACGGTCCTCCCACAAATCGATGAGGAGCGCCGTTTCTTGGTCGCCCCAGGCTGGCGCGGCGCTGGCGCAGTTTTTTCCTTTTTGGCGGCGGCGCGCTTGCCATTTCCCTCACAAAGCCCACAAAGCACACACACAAACTCCCACCGAAAAAAAAAAAAATAATAAAATCACGTCCTAGAATGTAATGCCCTCCCCCACACACGCAAAAAGAAAAAAGCACTGCGCAACTGCGGTATAAACAAAAAGCTTCGAAGCGAAATGAACACGCGCAGATGAAGAAAAAATAAGCGAAAATGCAAATACCCTACACAGGAAAAAAAAAAAGCTGCGAGCACTATGGCGGCGTAGACAGACTGGCGACATAACACAGCACGGCGAGCCAGCACGTTGCTGTCGGTAGAGAGCATGAGCAGTTCGTACATTCTAAATGACAAAAAAAATTTATTAAATAATTTATTACGCCTACGCATGCTACTTTTAAAACATAATGGTGCAATATTTTTTTCTTTAATCGTAGGTTTGGGCACGCTGCAAATCTAGAGAGTGTACGTTTGCGCTGTTTCCGCTTCCGTCGCTCAATAGCCATCGAAGTTTCAACGGACGGTTTGGGTGCTCCGTTGACTCGATGGACCTATTGACTCGACGGCCTTCGAAAATCGCCCGTGTGGCAGCTCGTTCTTGACAGTTGAGTCAATAGTCCGTCGGTTCAAAGGCCTTCCAAACGCCCGTGTGACACCGAGTATTACTTCGCTTGCAGCGC
>JALIZH010025872.1:0-12108 GCA_030522465.1 Rhipicephalus appendiculatus | reverse complement strand
TCTGTCGAACTGATGACCTCATGCGCGCCTAATTTCTTTCATGCAGCCTTGTCAATAGGCAACACAGACACACGGCACTACCTGGACCTTACTCGTAACGTGTACCGGTTTTCGCCGGCATTTCTCACGCCGCAAGAAGCCTCTCGGCGTTTCCACGGTGACAACGAGCGCATTTCGCGCCCAAACTACGAGCGGCTCGTCAACTTTTATCGCCTCATCATGCGCTATGCCGATCAGGCCGGCGTCTCATCGCAGTCCCGCGACGAACTCTAGTGGGCTGGCAAGCCTGTCATAGCCCCCCTGGTGGGCAAACCTATGCAGTATTGGGCTGCGTGTTTGTTGGTGTCAGAGTAAGATGGAGAATGAGTGAAAAGTGACAATCTTAGCATGTGGCATTCGGGTAGCAAAGCGGACAGTGTAGCATTTTGTTGGGAGATTTTCCAGCAAATTCTTGCTTATGGTTTGTGGATGCATTTGCCAGTTTTTTTTTTACCGTTTCCCGAAGCACTCATGGAAAGCTGGAGTATGTTCTTTGTGTGAATGATTGCATTTCACTTGTTGATTGTACACCACCACAGCATTGAATTGCGCACGATAACATGTGTCGAGTGACAAGTTAGTGTTTTATGCCGGACCGTGGCAGCTAATGTGGCCTAGTATGGACAAGTCACTTGCCATGACTGTTTGTATGTTTTCACGCAAGTATATTTTATATTTTACTTATTTTATATACAGAAAAGGCACTGTAAACATGTAGCTGCATTATTAGTGAACATGTCATAAATTTTCTTGCGCGGAATTAGTTGATGTGAGTTTCTCACAGCCACACATCAGTGGATCTCATGATGGAATCACGAAGTTTCAACATCCACAAATGTGATGCTAGTGCAGCTTGTCTCTTGCAACGTCCCAGCAGAGGTGCTTGAAGTCCTCTGTGTTTCTATGCCTCTGCTAACATTTGCCTGTTAGAGCAACGTCACAAACGGTACTGACTGGCCCGTATATCTATAGTTGTGCAATAACACATTGAAGTGGTTGCAATGGTGTGCATTTGCTTACCCACGCAATCTGGGTGCGATACAGCACACAGTTGTGTGTGAGATGTCTGTAAATTTACGCGAGCATTTAACACAGTGAAGCCTTAGAAGTCACAACGCCAAGTTTTCCAATATTTTTAACCACTGTGCTCCTTTTTTTCGTTGATTAAGCACCGAATGGTGCAAACGTGCCATAATGGGGCTATTTTAGGCAGCTTGTGTTTTTTTCTGCTGTGATGAAACATGAAAGCGGTGTGCGCTGACAGTGGGCAGTCACATTGAGCAAATGTGGTTTAAGCGATCCTAATAAAAATTGCTAGGTCACTTTAAACTTCTAGGGTATTTCATGAACCTACTCTATTTCTTTTAAGAACTTTTATTTTATATTTGAAAGACAAATGGTAGTGTTTTCTTTAATTTTATGCTAAAACTGCAGTGCTGTTCACGTGAGTGCTATGCTGCTGACCTCATTAGATTTTTTTTACCTGCGCCGTCGCTTTAATGCTTTCAAGCTTGAGAAGACAACCTTAGGCTAGAGATGAATGTGGTCCCTCTTGTTTGACGAATGCCAATTCTCAAGTAGGCACTTTGCGTAATCTGTGGTTTTATGCAGTTGCTCGTACAACTAAGTAGATTAACAAATTAAAAAAAGTGGCATTGTCATTCTTCTTTTTATTCCTTCCTTTTTGGGCTTACCAAACATCCACTCTGGATGAGGATGACTGATATGCCATTACGGAGGTGCAACCTGCTGATGTACCTCATCACTTTTTTTCTTTCTTTAGTGTCTCTCTAATGGAATTGAAGGTCTGCTTGTGTCTTCATCTTAAGATTATGGCATTAAGAGCTCTAAAGTTTAAGCATTAAGATCATGGCATTAGAGTTCTGTCACATATGTTTCGTCACATTTTGTCACCGTGTCACAGTTTAAAGAGCTTTAGTGCTTTGTACACACTGCACCTCTACCAAAGCCAGTGAAGCCTGCCTGCCAGCCAGATTACAGCAGATTACTGCTATGTAAGCCACACCCGAGGTATTATCTTGTACATAATCAGTCATTTTTTGGTTTCCAATCACACACTTGGCCAGAAGCCACCTGTTTTGTCATTTGACAGCCGGCTTATGAGCTATTGCGCGAGCCGAAACCAGACATCGAAAACTGAACTATGGCCATACTTGTACAAGATTGTAGCGCAGACGCTTATGAGGCATGGGTCGGCTAACACATGTAAATCTTGCAGTAGGCAGAGAGGGTATTGGTGTAGTAGCAGTGGTACATTTATCTCTGTAATGGCAATGGAGAGGATGGGCTCTTATGAAAAGCCCGAGCTGAACTGTTCTCGGCAGTCCTGTTGTGCGATCGGATTGGGCTGTTTTGACAACCTTTGGTAGTGCTTAAGGGAAAATTCTGAAGACGGTATTGGAGCAACCTCATGGACTGCACTTGACGTGCGGAGAAACGCACGTCCAGTGCAGTGACGTGTGGAGAAACTTGCAACTGAAAGTGATTGCTTTGTTTTACTGGCTCTCTGTTGTGTGTGGTGCACTTGTCTCTTTCTGTCATTTTTACACGCCCTATACGGCATAAAATTCAATTCAGTATTTGTCAGGCCACACTTTTTAAATTTTCTACGGAGTGTGATATATATATATATATATATTTTGACAAGCGATTACTTACTGGAAAAAGAAGCCTGTGAAGTCACAGAGTTATGTTCGCTACTATATGTTTACACCTGTCTTTCATGGTTGTGTGTTTTTATGTGTCTGTGTTTATACATGCACAATTTCAGGCCCACATAAGACATTTTGAAAGTGTGACCTAACGGTCCTGCACAATGCAATTCTATCTTCTTTTTTAAAGCTCTTCTATGCACTGTTGTCCATTTTTGATGTTCACATTGTAATATAGTTGTCTCCACGGCAAGTCAAGCCACAAGGAATAAGAACGCTGCTACTCAGGATTAAATCGTACGACCGCCTAACAATTTAATCAATGGCCACAGTTAAGAAGTATACCATTTTCTCAAATGTACCAGGCCATGTGTGATGGAAAAGGCTTGTAGATTGGTGTACAGTCACACCCACATGTAACGATGCTACATATAATTGTGTCAGTTCTGATAACCACCTTTTAGTGCATCTGCAGTATTCAAAGCGTGCCTATTGAAACTGCATCCAGATATATAAATGAACATTTTTCATGATGATTGCCGAGGTATCACATGCGAAAGCGGTGATAAGATTGAGGGATGCTGCAGTGGGGGGACTCTGGGGTTTTTAACGGGCATGTAAATCTAAGTTCACAAATATTCTTTGCATTTCACTCCCATCGATGAGCGGCTGCTGTGGTCACGAATCAAATGTGGGCCCTCTTCATGACGTTACAATCCTAATGCCATAAGGACCATAGCGTTTGCATGAATTCAAGCAAAGTTAATGAGCAGTATTAATGAGCAAAGTTAATGAGCATACATGCCTAGAGATGCTGTATGCTGTTTACCCTGCTCATATTCGAACCAATGAATGTAATGGATGCACAATCACCATATCGCAATTTAGAAACTATTTAGTGTGAAATTATATTGTCAGAAACAAGCTGAAACAAAGGGAAGAGTCGGTGCTAATGCTTTTAAAATTGTTGTTTTTCATGCCCTCATTAATGGTAGCCTCTCTAGCTTGGATTTTTTTTTTTCAGTTCTCTTTGCCACAGATTTTTAGGCATTCTTAGTTTTGATGCAGTCTGTGAAATCGATCGCAGTGGAATTTCATTGAGTTGACTCGGCACAGTCAACTGGTGGGATTGTCAAACATGTCTAAGCTTACCTTCCTTTATAGAGTACACTTGTAGTGCAAGAAACATTTGAAGGTTCACACTATGTTACCCAGTCGTGCATATTGTGATTGCGCCATCACGGTTGCCATAATAAGTTGTGCAAGTCTGTTCATCACGTTTCTGAAAAACTTGGGTGAATTGCAAAATGTGTGTCACACGTGCAGTGCCTTTCTTCTTGTGAGGCTTGCTAATAACTGCATATCACTGAAGTTAATTTAGTCTATGTAATACTTATTGGTTGCTCACCTGACACGGTTGTTACAATAGAAATGCTTTGCCAACCAGTTTTATATGCTCAATTTTATATGGTTTTGTCTCTCAGGCTGGACACCTTTGTGTGACAGCATGCTGACTGTAGCTGTGATTATGCTGAAAATGCACATAAAATTTGTTGCATTTTGTTTGTATTCTTTTAACACCAGCGCAAGTCATTGACATCGTAAGCCTAGTGCTCGGTAACATTTACTCATTGTCTTCACCCATTTCTTACTATGTATGCCTGACGCCGCTAGAGTGTGTATTGTATTACACTGTCATGCCTTTCTGCTGTGCCTTTTACGTTTGTGTAGACTGCATCACTGAGTATCTGTTGTGCTGTATGCTATTTGGGTGGCACATCTGTTCTGCTTGTATGTTGTGTTGAGATATGTTTGCAGCTTATGCAGTTGCATGTAGTATTCCTGGTACAGACCGTGTGAACTACACCAAGTACAAATGAATAGTTCCTATGTAGTGGGTTTGTATGGACAACTGTCCCCATTCAATGAAGTTAGGGATTCATCGAAATTTCCTGGTGTTCTATATTTTTAACAGAAGGTTACACGAGCATGTGTGATAATGTCTTGAAAGTAATTAGGGTTCCTTGTGATCTTTCTGATTAATCACGTGGGTTGATGAATTAAGATTGAAAGAGTGATGCCAGTCGGCACCAGTCAGACAACACGAAGCACTTGGTGACCTTAGCAGAGATAATAGATGTGGCATAGCTTGCTTATCCAAAATTGGTGGCAAACTAGCTTTTCTAGGGATTGTGAACAGCACTCAACGGAATTTGACCAATAGCATTCCTGTGCATTTTACGGCAAGTTCATACATGTTATATTGCAACTGACACGAAATAAAGGTTTCCACGTGTGTGTATGGCCCGAGCACTGACTTCTTTCATTCTATCTGTAAGTCACATTTTTGATGTTCGGAATTAAACATTTCAGATATCTCTTGGTTCTCGTGGTGTATTGCATTCAGGAGAGGGTTGCTTAGATTAGTCGTTAGGCCATGCTTCTGAAAATGTGGTCTCTTAGTTGTTTCAGGAGTGGCAAATTATACAGAAACTTAGAATGCTATATCAACTCTGAAAGCCAAAACAAAACTGACCCGAGGCAAAGACAAGAACAGTCGCATGGTGCCTCATGCATTCGCATGATGCGACTCGATGAAGATATTCAGTTTAGATGAATTGGCCTTGTTGAATCGCACTGGGTCCCGTCCCAGGGGCATTGCAATTAGGGGCGTCTCATTCGAGGGTGTGGCTTGAGTAGGTGTCTAATGCCGGGATTATCAACTTAAGCATGGGGTCCACCACCTCACTGCCTCTGTTTAAAACGCGCGCTTTTTCGATCATTTCTCTTGCTTGCTATGTGCTGCCATACTTAGGGAATACGTGGAATTTTTTATCATGCGCCGATGTTTCTCCGATTTTTTTTTCTTTTTTTTTCTTTTTTTCTTTTTTTTTTTTTTTTTTGCTTCGCAAAGCGGTGATCCGGCAACCGCTTGCGCATCCGAGCGCGTTCGCGGTTCGGCTGGTTTAAAACGCGCCTTTTTCTATAATTTTTCTTGCTTCGTATGTGCTGCCATGCTTCGGGAAACTGAAATTTTTTTCATGCGCCGGTGTCTCTCCGTTGATGCTTTTTTTATGCTTCGCAAAGCGGCGCCGGCTATCGCTTGCGCATCCGAGCGCGCCCTCGGTGGGGCTGGTTTAAAACGCGCGCTGTTTTCGATCACTTCTCTTGCTTGGCATGTGCTGCCATGCTTCGGAACGCGTCGAATTTTTTTCACGTACCGATGTCTTTCTCTTGCTTTTTTGCTTTCCAAAGCGGCGCGGCGACGTGCACTTGCACGCCCGAACGCGCGCGTGCGGTGCGTCTGGTTTCGGTTTCGTCCTTCGGTTGGTTATCGCTTCTCGCGCCCGCAAAGCTGATGGCTGTTTGGTTTCTAATTTCTCAAGGGGTGAGCGCTTGTGACTCTCTCGTTTACTGGTCCTCGGGGCTCGATTACATCTGTTTCGGGAGGCGCTAAATTACACAAACGACGCCGCCGTGGTTGAGTTTCCTGTTAGGGAACTCGGAAAAATGAACTCTGTCTCGTTGGCGATAAGACGAAGGATTATTATAGCTAATTCACTGGTTTTGCTTTCCGGACGGGCGCGCAAGCAACCACGCAGTTTTCTTCCGTGCGCTCACTCACGCAGTTCGCCTATACGCTATGGAAGTGCGCGCCGGTTGCTCTGGTGCTAGGGAGTTGAGCGGCGATTTTTCCGATGTGGACTATTCCCCAAGTGCCGAATCTGATTCATTGAATGTCAGTTCGTCAGGCGAGGATTTAATTACGAGTTCAGACTCGGATGATGATGAAGGAGCGACATCTTGAAATCGTGCGCAGTGAGACTATCCGGATCGGATCAAAGGTGACTATTTATTCCCCAGTGTTCAGTGTTAGAGTAAAAACATTTTTTTTTAGCCGGAAAAGTACTCTGGTGCGCTTATTTTTGTATGTCTATGAGCTATGTTTATTATAATGCGTAATTTTTATTTATAAGAAATCGTAAAGTGTTTTTATTTAGGATATTTTGCTTGATGTTTACTATGAATAAACCATGTGTATGTAACAACACAAAATGATTTTTTGTCACTTCACGGTCACGAAAAAAAAATTTCACAATTTTTTTTCTTAAATAGAATGGTCTGAAGAAGTTATTTCAGCAATAAAAAAAATTACACATTTTTGGCATGCATTTCGCCAAAAAATTCGACCCTGAAAGGGTTAAATTACCTTGGCATTGTCAGCCGATAGCGTTGTTTCCCGTCCCCTCCCTGAAACTTTCTGCGCACTCACTTTGTACGTGTTGCACTTTACGGGATCGGTCCACCCTTGAAGAAGCGACAGTGACAAGTGATGACGTTGTGTGATGAGGTCACAAATATAGAAGTGATCACAACGTCACGTCATTAGCGACTCGTGTGACGTGGTTTGTATCACTTTAATTGCTTAATTACCGTGTTTAACTCAAGGGGCCGCGCAACGCGACATCCAACAGAACGCTGGTGTGCTTATGTTTAGGCGTGCACTTCATAAAACATTTTGAACTGAGTGTTCAACCAGAATGCTTCGCAAGATCGAGCGAAGTTGCCGTCAGCTAGGAGCACGATCAGTGTTGATTGCTCCTGTTGTCGTCTGCTAGTCATCAATGAGTGACGTACAGTGTCCGTCAAAAGTTCTCTTTTTGAAGTTCTCATAGGAATACATGGGATAATGGCCTGGGAACTTTTGACGGACCCTGTACATCTGTATGTATGGCGAGGATTTCTTTTCCTGACCACTTTATGGCCGTGACACACTCAAAATGATTTGCCGGCCTGTTTTCGATCATGACTGCAGCGTTCGAGCTTCGGTTTCCGTGTCTGGAGCGTTGTAGCGCAATGTTTGTATAAAGCTTGCTGCGCAAGTTCAGTTGCCATCGATTCATTTCCGTTGTTCCGAGTTTAAAGCAGATGGAGAATGATATGTGATGTCTTTCAAATCAATGAAGGGATTGTTGCTGGCAATAACATTCGATTATATAAGAGCCAACTTTTTAGGAGCTGCTGTATGAGTGCCTCGTAAGCATTTAAAATTTAGGAAAAACAACAAGAAAGTTGGGAGCACGAGGAAAAAGTGGATGCACGGTGTTATGAAATATTGACAGGTTTTCCGGCGTTCTTTTTTTTAAATGCGAATGCATTTCTTAGTCGGGCTATGTCAGGCGCATCCGGCGGCGTCCGCGGAGGAGGAGGATAGGTTGAGGAGGTGTCCGCGCCGGCAGGTGTTATCTCTCCGCGCGCTCTCACTCCCTCTCCCATAGCAACAGCTGCGGGCGCGCGCACTTATCCTCGCCCCTAGCAACCGGAGCATGTGGTACGAGAGAGTGTAGGAGAGGGTAGATGCAGTGCTTCGCCGCTCCTTCTCTTGCCGGTCGCTCTCTCTCCTCCCTGCGCCCCACTCTCCCGTCCGCTCGCGCCTCACTCTCGACCGTTCGCTGGCTGGGCGCCTCTCAAGGCGATGGAAGAAGTCGGTGTCGGCGCAAGAAATGCATTCGCATTTCCTCACGATTCCCTTCGGGGAGGTGGGGGGCATTTTTATACAATATAGCTTAATATCTACGTTGATAAATCAAAGTCTTCTGATTCGTTCACATTCGTCTGAAAGTGTGCTGAACAGAACTAAGGAAAGAAGTGTGAACTTAAGGGCTCGTTTGCTTTGTTAAACACAATATTAATGAGAACTAACAGACAGAACTAGCTGAACAGAACTAGTGTAATCATACTAACGTGCATAAATACTAAGTTTTCGTGTCGGGAAGTCGTAAGAAGATGCATCTGTAATAAAATAGTGCCAATCACTTTCAACGGTTGAGTCCTGATCACAGGTCGGCAAAGAAATTGGAGCTCACACAGGCCCACTCAAGAAATCTATTTTGCTCGGAGAACTCAGTCAGACTCCGACTCGCCAAAAGTTTCATCAACCGAATTCACTCAAACTCAGACTCACGGCTTCACCTGAGTCTGAGTGAGTCGACTCATGATTCCGTGAGCGCATAAGCTTGCGCAGGGTTCCCCTTCAGGTGGGGCGAAGGTTCGTTGCAGCGCCCCCCCTCCTCTATTAAGTCAATATATAGGGCCGACTTTGCGCACCCACTATTAGGTAACTTGGGGGGGGAGGCCGCCCCCTTTGCCCCCCCTCGTGCGCACGCCTATGCGTGAGCGTAAAATTAGCTTTTTCAATCTTGGTGCCAATGCGCTTCAACGCCAATACATCACGTGATCGGTGCTCAACGATGCGCCTTTATATCTTGTACCTTCAATTACGAGTTATGAGTGTTTTCAATCCGGTAAGGACATTTTTATGAAATACACGACCCACGCGAGATATGTTTATCAAGAACTTCACCTGAAAGTGTTTTTCGGGGGAAGGTCATGGTGTAAAACACGCCTCGGATCGACAAATATGGGGAAGCGCACTGTTGAGATATCTGTGAAGAGACGAGTATAAAATTAACCCTATATAACGCTCATAGTAATGCTGAAGATGAGTAGATAGGACCATAGGTCGGCAATTAAAAGCGGAGCTCACTCAGACTCACTCACGAAATATATTTTGAGGTTAGAGGTCACTCGAACTCAGACTCAGGCAATATTTACCTCAACCAGACTCACTCGTACTCAGACTCGCAAAAATTTTCCTCAACCGGACTCACTCGGACTCAGACTCATGGCCAATCGGAGTATGAGTGGGTCGACTCATTAGTGAGCTTGCCGACCTATGGTCCTGATAGAGCGTGGTGCGATACTTAAACGAAATAATATAAAATCTTGTTAACCCAGAAGGAGAGGTACAAATCAATTGCGCGGGAAGTGACGTTTCCACTACCGCACCGCCCCGTCGCTCCGTTGGTGGCGCACAAGCGGCTATTTTGAATGTTTTGGTGACGCACAAGCTGCCATTTAGGAAGTTTCGGTGCCTGACGTCATCACAACTAGCCGCACTGCAGCGTGACGTCACCAGAATTAGTACTGTAGCCTGACGTCAAGTTAGTGTCGATGTCGGTAGGTGCGCCATGGTAAAATTGACTTTAATATCAAAATAAAATATCTTCTCAAGATTTTCTGAGCGACCCACTTGCTCATAGTCGTCTCTGTATACAGGAGATTCGTATGGCAGAGTAAGCTCGCCTTCGAAAAAAAGTGTCAGTACCCCTTTATTACAACTAGTAATCGAGGAGCGCCGTGCTACGTAAGCAAACTGTTATTGAAAAGCAGCTCTTCTACCTAGAGCCTAGCGCACGACTAAGCCGAATGCCTCTGCTATCGTCGCGGGAGCGCCGTTCGCAGCGCCGCCATCGGTGGCGCACGAGGCGAATAGTGGGTATGAGCCATGCTATTATAGGATAAGAAGAACGGCAACGGCAGTGAGCGGGGCTGGGGGGGGCTCACCAGGGCACTGAGGGCGGCGGCCAAATTCAAGGTTAGTTGTTTAATACAGTCGCGTATGCATTTGTCTAAGGTACTCATAAGATCAAGGCGGCTTTGCGATAGAAATATATAAGGGCAGTTTCTGTTGTTCGCTCAAGCCTCGTAAGTGCTGTAACAGAAGCTCAAAGTCGATCAATCTGTGACATAGTCGATGTAGTTTGGACGTGAATCGCGCTTTCGTAACTGAAAAACGACGGTTGGTTGGCTTTCTTTGCTCAGCGGGAGCCAGCTTGTCTATTACACTTTGACGTCGTGCCCCTATTTGTGTACTCGTGTACGCCAATACATTATGGAAGTTCTTCAGGAGAAAGGCTGAATGAATAGCTAGGTTCTAGGGTACACCATAAGGGGAGTGCGAAAACGGCGGTTGGGGCACACCAGCCCTTCTTTCTCCCCCCACCACAGTTTCCGCACTTACCCTCTGCTCCTCTTCTGTTTTGGTTGGGGGAGAGCGTACGAAGCATACGCATGCACGCAGCAGTTGCGAGCTGTCTTGAAGAAAATAATGTCGAAACGTGGCGACACCCCACGTGACCAAGGATTTTGCATCCCTTATTTTGATGCTAATATTGTGTAGTTATGTACAAAACAAGCCCACCCGGCTTTCGTCATAAGTACAGTGCTGGTCAAAAGTTCGCAGGCCACGCTTCCATAGAAATACATGGGATAGTGGCCTGCGAACTTTTGACCCCCCCCCCCCCCCTGTACTTGCCTGTATTTTCAAACTTTCGAGGTCCATCTCGATCTACGTTATGTGCTCCACGTGTCAAGAACATCAGAAGTTCTGTAACTAATTCACTGCTACATTCCCTCTCCTCCTCTTCAGCTCCGGCAGAATGACGTCACAGAGCGTGTACGAGGGTTTGCTGAAGTTCTCGTTGCGTCTGTACAAGCAGACGGCATGTAACAACACCAAGGTCGATAACATCGTATGCTCGCCGCTAGTGATCGCAGCCGGCATCTGCACGCTGCTCGCCGGGGCCCAAAACAAAACCGCCCAGGAACTGCACCGCGTGCTTCAGGTCAAGGCAAGCGTCGACAAATTACGCGATTATTTTACCGAACTCATGGCTGACCTGACCACGTACGCACCCTACGCCTCCATCCACGTGGCAAGCCGCTCGTACAGCGAGCAGCAGCTTCCGCTGAAAGCCGACTACGCCTCACGCGTGGAAAGTTTCTTCGTGACGACCGTCAAGTCCGTCGACTTCAGGCACGGCCACGAAGCGGCACGGCAAGAAGCGAACGCTTGGGTCTCGCAGCAGATGGCCTCCAAGATTCGCGACCTAATACCGCCGGGAATCATCAACGCCGGTACTTCGTCGATCCTGCTCAATGCCGTCTACGTTCAGGGTTTCTGGCAGTCTCCCTTCCAGTGGAAAAATACCAGACCTCAAGAGTTTCACGTGGACTCCGAGAACAGCGTCGTGGTGAACATGCTCTACCAGGACCACAGCTACAAGATGGCTCACTCGGAGGTTCTTAGGGCGAGGGCCCTGGAGATACCATGCAGAGGTCACAAAGTGTCCATGGTCATTGTCCTCCCAGACGCCCAGGATGGCCTCGCTCTTCTGCAAGAGAGACTAACTCCGAGCAGACTCTGCCATCTTCTCTCGAGCCTGAGCTTGGTCATGGACGTGGAACTGAGCCTTCCCAAGTTCACAGTCGACAGCAGCATCGCGCTGAAGGACAGCCTCTGTGCGTTAGGTGCGAAGGAGCTGTTCTGCCCTTTCAGCGCTGACCTGTCCGGTATGTTCGAGTCGGCACGTCCGGCGCTCGCCGATATGATTCACAGGACTTTCGTACAGGTCGACGAGGGAGGCATGGACGCGGCGTGCTGGTGCGCCCTGACGACTTCGGCGTGCTGCGCGTCGTTGCCTCTTTACCCCAAACGCTTTGTCGTCGACCATCCGTTCATGTTCCTTATCAAGGCGAACGAACCGGATCAGGT
>JALIZH010025871.1:0-12500 GCA_030522465.1 Rhipicephalus appendiculatus | reverse complement strand
TAGTAGCCACTTCTAGTTAGTTTTAAGAATTGCTCACTAGATGGTGTTGTGTGTATATGTCCTTGGAAATAATATCGCTAGATGGCGTTAGTGGTTTTCGTATAGTTGACGATTAAAGAGGATAGATGGCGCTGTTATAATTGGGATCGTCGGGCCGACGCGGTACTCGGAGTCGAGCACCGGAGGGGGACTCCATCGTAATCAACGGTGAGGTGAACTTCACCAGAGAGGAGGTAGTCAGCTCCACAGTGCTCTCGTGTGAGGCGCATGCAAAACCAGGGCAGCCGGTATCTGCGGAGCATGCGGCGGCTCCGGTACTCACGGCGGCACAACCCATAGCCAAGGACGCGTGGCTTTCACAGCTCAACGCAGCGTTCCGTGGCGATGCATGCGGAGGCGAGGCGTTGCGTCGAGCACTGGTGTGGACTTCGGCGTCAGAGTAGGTGGCATCGTCTTCCTCTGTCGTGGAACGCGAACTGGCGTTGTGAGGCTGGGAGCGCCCGGAACACAAGTCGCCGACGCTCGTGCCCAGCTCAGGATCGAACACCCAGGATCATGCAAAGACGTGACAACACGTGTCACGTCTTTGCATGATTGAGTGGGCAATGTACGGGGGGGATTCAGGGTTACCCCAATGATCCCTCCCAGCTTCGCCCACTCACCATCATTCACTTCGTGGATATGCTGTGATTTTGTTCGCTTGCACCGTGCCCACATAATGTTTTACTTCGAAAAATTCGTACCAGCGCCAAGACATGCGGAATAAATATTTTATTTATATGTACTTGCGGCAGCATGAGCGTCTATACACTTTGTCCTAACGTATAAGAACGGGAGTGAAAGAAACATAATTAAGGTTACCCCTGTAGTCGCTTTTTTTTTTTTACATGCAGTGGTTTGGGAAAATCACCGCCAGAGTTGGCCTTTAAAAGTTCTTATGATGACGAGGGCTTTTTTCCTCTTTTCTCGGCGCTGTTACCTTGTTGAAAAAGGGAGAGGCTCATACTTAATCTTGTCGAACACTCATTCGCAGTTATAAGCGCTGCTGACGCACACCGGAAAAACCAAATTGACTTGAATACTAAAGTGGTTGTGTGTTTGATTGGTTTATATCTTTGTGCCGTTAGATGGCCCCATCCGATCTTCCATTCACTTTTACGCCACCGCTAATTCGATGATCCGCAAACATTCAAGGGGTTCGGAACCAAATTTCCAAGTAATGATCAATTCTCCTCAGTACTGCAGTTTATTACCTCACGAATCAATAGCCGCAAAAAATTTGCTAATCCTTCAAGTTCGAGTGCAGTTACAGGGATTTGTGGCACGCTTTCAAACACTTTCGCTCTTCTGTAATCACGACGAGCGCGCTGGAAGCTACACAAGGAGGGATGACACGAGGGAAAGAAGTTATGTTCGCGCACCTTGAGCGTGAGTGATCAAACGTGATCGCTCGCTCCTGTTGTAATTCCTGTGGGCATTAGTGTGGCTACTGTGTCATGTTAACAGACAATGGAGCGTGGCGCCAGCACGGGGCGGCACCCGGTGGCAAGAAGTGCATCTGATCTAAAGGCCGCTCTTGATTTATGTCGGCTATTGGCCAATAGCATGCTACCTGCTGTTCAACGTCAGACAGCAGGCGCTGGCCGGTCCTAAGAGAGTGAGCACAGGCCTATGTATGACAAGAGGGCACCTGAGAAAATGGCAACTTCGCGATCCGCTTGTAAACTCTTCTTGCCGCGTACGACTACAAGATTTCGCCGAGCTTTTCGTACCAGTGTCCGCTTCACGCAGGACGAGTTTTTCCAGCAAGCGCGAAGGGTGGTTCATGATCTCTTCAAGTTTGCAGACAATCTTAAACTCTCCATGTTAGACGTCGTGGAGCCGCTGGTGCCCGTTCCCGACGACCACTACCGTGACCCCATTAAGGTGTACATTTAAATTCCTAATCGATGCCTTGATTTCCATATTGAATGGTCGACCTCAATGTTGTTGTTTGTGCGCGAACTTATGGACGTTCGAGGAATACCGAGTATCCGGGGGGCGTAAACCTTGGTGGCCGGTGTCGCAGAGTTCAGACAGAAAAACAAAGCTATAATTGCCCTTTACCACTTAGCTTCTCAGGTACGTTTGCTGAGGGGGCGTTATCGCGAGCACGTTCTCTTTAAATTTGTGCTCAGCAATAACACTCGTCGAACAAAAAACAAGCACATGTTGCTACCACCGAGGGGCTACACAGCCTGTCGGAGTGGGGCGCGCGGGCCAATTAGGTTTTAAATGCGAAGCATTTCTGAGCGAAGTGCAGGCACTTTGAGCGTTTCTATCTACGTATCTATCTGTCTATTTAGCCGCCTAGGTCTGGGCGCTCTCATGATCGTTTCCTAAACTTGGGGCCAACCAAACTTAGTATGGAAGGGTTGCTGGTCATGACATGCCTTGCTGGCCATGACAGTAATATGCCTTGCTGGTCATGACATGAATAACGCGAGAATACCATCGCGTACGTCGTCAAACCCTTTCCTCCAAACAGGTGTGGCACACGCCCGTATACCACGGGCCGTGGTATACGGGTATGCGCCGCAGGTGATTGACAGTTTATATCTACCCAGGAACGGCGGGAACAGACATTGGTAATATAAATGCGAGAACGTTAAGAAAAACTGACATCAGAAACGTTGACACGAAGAACGCAAAGAATAAATATCAGGGTCCCATCAGGAATCTAACCCAAGCATTCTGCGTGGCAATCAAATATTCTACCACAGAGCCACGCCAGGTCTCGAAACTGCTTCGGAAAAATCGACGCATCTTCACAAAGTGAATCATGACGAGTGGGTGAAGCACTGGGTATCGTACCGATAAGTCACCGTACGTCACCCGTGCGCTGCCATGGCATATATATATATATGCAACTGTATTTATTAGATGTGAAGCATCTTATGGCGATGCTTAATCCGGTGGTGGTGGTGGTGGTGTGCGGCGTGACCACCCTTGCTGCGCATGCGCAAACCCCTTCAAAAAACAAATAAATAAAAAAACCTCCTCTCCCCCCTCTCTCTCCTCTAGGCATCCCTCCCCGCGGCAACCACACCCTCACTGCGCATGCGCCTCCCCTACTCTCTCCCCTCCTACGCTCCCCCCCTCTCTCCTCTAGGCATCCCTGCCCGCGGCGTCCACACTCCCACTGCGCATGCGCGTCCCCCCCTCTCTCCTCTAGGCATCCCTGCCCGCGGCGTCCACACTCCCACTGCGCATGCGCGTCCCCCCCTCTCTCTCCTCTCCTACGCTCCCCCCCTCTCTCCTCTAGGCATCCCTGCCCGCGGCGTCCACACTCCCACGGCGCATGCGCGTCCCTCCCCTCTCTCTCCTCCCCTACGCTCCCCCTCTCTCGCCCCGCGACGCCGACGCAGGCAGCGTCTGCTAGCGAGTTTCTTGGTTGAAAAAACCGGCAGATCCCACGCACTGTGGGAATCGATGTGATGCGAAGCAGCCAGCAAGGAGCAAATCATGCTGTACATAATATGCATGTCATTATTTACATGTTAGGGCCTGTCATTTGTGTTAGTCATACAATCACGTCACGCAATACAAATTTTGGTGTATATCAAGCTAGCGAACTGGACGCAAGCGCACCATGAGCGTGGCATGTAAATGGCATTGTAGATGACATGCATGCCATGATTTTCATGTTACAACCTGCCACTTATGTTCGCTTAATTTTTTACCTCGAATCGCAACGAGACGCGAGACCAATCTGCCTCCGTTTCGCATGCGTTCGTATTCTCGCGCTCTGCGCATCATGCAGACGCCATCCACGTTCCAGCGTTTAAATTGACGGACACCCTGTCAATTCCAAAGTGTGTTCCTCGAACGCCTGCGCCCACTGAGACGGGGTCGGTCAGAATGGAACGTGATGCGCGCGTCTCCCTCGTTGCATGATTAGAGACGCACAGCGACGCTACGCAAGCAAAGCCCGAGCGCTGTAAAGTCCAACGCGACCAGCGTCCGTTTTCGCGCCCCGGCGCCCACCTGGCACTGTGCCAGGGCACGGCTGGAGTTACGGACGGACGGGCGGACGTCGGACGTGAACATGAGACATTGAAGGCTTTTACCTTAAAATTTGTATGTCAAGCTGGCGAAACGGCCACAAGGGTGTCATGAGCGTGGCATGCAAGTCATGTTGCACATGACATGTCATGATTTGCATATTGCCACTTGTCATTTATCCTCGTCATACGATCACGTCACTGAACAGCAAATTTGGTGTATATCAAGCTAGGGAAACGGCCACGGGAGTACCATGAGTGTGGCATGCAAGTCATGTTGCACATGACATATCATGGTTTCCATATTACCACTTGTCATTTATGCTCGTCATACAGTCACGTCCCTCAATACGAAGTTTGTTGTATATCATGCTAGCGAAACGGCCACGAGTGTGTCATGAGCGTGGCATGCAAGTCATGTTGCACATGACATGTCATGATTTTCATATTACCACTTGGCATTTATGTTCGTCATACAGTCACGTCACGAAATACCAAATTTGGTGTATATCAAGCTAGCGAAACGGCCGTCAGGGCGCCATGAGCGTGGCATGTAAATCATGTTGTACATGACATGCACGTCATTATCTGCACATTACCACCTGTCATTTATGTTCGTCACACAGTCACGTCACTCAATCCCAAATTTGGTGTATATCAAGCTAACGAAACGGCCGCGAGCCGGCCATGAGCGTGGCATGTAAATCATACTTTTCATGACAAGTTAGTCATGATTTTCATGATATAACCAGCCATTTATGTTCGTCATACAGTCATGTTATGCCATACCAAATTTGGTATAAATCCCATTAACGATACGGCCAGGAGAGCACAAAGTCGTAGGCGGCTAGATAGATAGATAGATAGATAGATACGCTCAAAGTCGCCGAAGTTCGCTAAGAAATGCTTCGCATTTAAAAACCGACTGCTCACGCTGCACAACCGTTCACTGGCCACCCCGTATATATGGCACTGGATCTTGACCTGCAGGGTGGTGCCGGTGGGAGATTTCTCCAGTGCGTTGCTGAACAATAAAAATTCGCAGCGTGCGCGTTATTAAAAGCGGACTACGGGTCTCTGTGTCCAGTCGGAGTCTTCTGTC
The DNA here is from genome assembly GCA_030522465.1 of Rhipicephalus appendiculatus. Lineage (NCBI taxonomy): Eukaryota > Metazoa > Arthropoda > Arachnida > Ixodida > Ixodidae > Rhipicephalus > Rhipicephalus appendiculatus. Next base: position 7,355 of record JALIZH010025871.1, on the reverse strand, counting down.
TCTCATTGCCTATTAGCAGCGAATGGCATGTTCTAGTAGGAAACACCGCTCCATCACTGCGTGCTTTGCGCCTCCCCAGTTTTCTCTCCTGCGCAAAGCTGCGATGAGCGCCAGCGTCAACGCCGCCGCCAGTGTAAGCGTTAGCGCCCGCTGCTTCGCATCCACACATGGTTCCCTTTAGCGGGAGATGGTGTAATTTTTTTTGGTTCCTCTTTAATGCTCTTCTATTTTAATCCTCTTGTTATAATTCGTATATCTTCTTGAGTTATGGATTCCGTTTTTCCCTTCATCAGTACTGCTTTGTGGTCTGTGAAATGGAGTCAATGGCTCTTCGAGTGGATGTGATGTAACGTTAGCAAATGACAAGGTATATTTTTTGAGTGTGTCTGAATGAGTTCCATTCATTTTTGCCGACTTATGGTCCTATCTACTCATCTTCAGCATTACTAACAGCCTTACCTGGGTTCACGTTTACACTCACGTGTACTAATACGTATTCCAAAGCAGTGTCATTCTACACCCTTTCAATATTTATTGATCAGAGCCGCGAATTACGTCGGGGGGAAGGGGGGTGCCTTGACCTGCCCCCCCCACCGCCAACTCTTCCAGTGAAGTTCTTAATAAATATAGTGTACGTTGTCATCTCTTTTTAGAAATATGACCTTACTTGTTTGCGAGCACTCATAACTCGCATTCAAAGGTACTATATCAAAAGGCGCCAAGAAAAACACCAATTTAGCGAGATATTGGTGTTAAAGAACTTTGACACCATGGTCGGAAAAGCTAGTTCTAGGCTAACGGACTCATGAGTCGACTCACTCGGACTCACGCAGACTCAGATTGAGCTGTGAGTCTGGGTCTGAGTGAGTCCAGTGTGAGTGATGTTTTGATGAGTTTGAGTGAGTTCGGTTGAAGAAAATTTTCGTGAGTGTGAGTCCGAGTGAGTCCGGCTCTGAAAAATTTTGGTGAGTCTGAGTCCGAGTGAGCCCTAAGCGCAAGATATATTTTATGAGTGAGTATGAGTGAGCTCCACAAGTTTTGCCGACCTATGCGCTGTGCACATCCTTCACAATTGTGATAGCCATATTTGTTGATTTCGGGAACATAGTGCCTTTAATTATTATTCGATCTCATTTTTTTATTAAGCTATTTCAGGAGTGTTTTGGGTGCTGCATATGACTTTTATCTGAGACTTTATAATCGTAATCGTAAACGCGACATGTTTCGACTATATAGCAACGGTTTTCTATATACACGGTTTTCGATTTACACGGTGCTGTGCCGTGACAACGGACACCGTGGACGGACACTGTGGACGGACAAGCCTTGGCCCTAACGTGCTTTGCCTCTGAAAGACCCTATGCAGGCGTAATGTTGGTGAAAGGTCAATTGTGGCTCCAGTGCTGGCTATGTAAGTTTTATAAACATTACATATGTACTCCTATGATATAGACGTCACGTCGGCTTAACGTCAATTGTATTTAAGCGCCATCCACTGAAGTTAGTCTACAAAGCACTATTCAGAGCTTCCATTCACGGATGCACAAGTGCTACATAACAGCTTAGCGCTTCTGGTGTTGACAATGCACATGTTGCAGTTGGCATCGTTACGCGACTGTAAAGAACTGGTTATATAAAAAAGCATATGCGTCTGTTCAACACATGTCTGTGCGTGCAACATTTGTACATATCGTTAGCGTCATTTAGTGACGTTTCGCTCAATAAAAAAAGAAATTACACCACGGTAAACTTCCCTCCGCATGCTTCGCGTAACATCGATTCCCACGGTACGTAGGGATCTGCCGAATTTTTGTAGCTACAGTTTAAACTCGATCCAGTGAAACACGATTTTACTAAGTTCGTGATCTAACGAATAGGTTTCAATGTTGCAGAAACCGTAACTAACACAATAATTTGTCCACCGAATCCGATTTAACCAAGACTGACTGAATGACGCAATTCCCGATTTAAGCGAAATAATTCGATCGTCCTCATCACGTTCATTAAATGGAGTTTTAACTTATATCGATTTATTTCACACGTTTAAGCTCGTATATCTCAGTGGAAATGGAAATAGAATGCGAGAAAGTGCCGCTGTTAGGAAACGCACCACATGTTGATTCCTTTTCGTGCAACCGTTTACACTGAAGGCTCAACTACGTCACATAAATCAACAGTAAGGAAAGCGCTTGTCTGTAGTTCCTGCTTATAGCGTTACTATAATAATATCTGAGGTTAACGTCCCACAACCACGATATGATTATGAGGGACGCCATAGGGGAGGGCACCGGAAATTTCGACGATCTGGTGTTCTTTAACATGCTAAGGACATCGCACAGTACTAGGGCCTCTGGCATGTAGCATTACAGCGGCAGTAAAATGTGCAATTCGAAAAGCGCACAATGCTCGCGGATTGCAATGCGACATCAAAGCTTTTAGTATAACTACTGGTCTGTGCAATTTGCTCGGGATAACCGCGTCATATCCAAACGAGCATGACCGCTGAAGGTTATGTTGGCTGTGATACAAGTGTTCGTGTCGAAATTACACCGACGTGACACGCACTGAAGACGGCGGAAACGAAAGCGCGTGCATTACTACAGTCGCGTTTAAATCAGTGAGCCAATGTAGGTCTTTCACTGGTGATTAGTCATACTGTTTGTGTAAGTGAGCTCTCTCTTTCTTTTTGTGTTTGGCGGATGGCATAGAAGCCTGAGGGGGGGGGGGGCAGCGGATGCCTCCAGGCTATGGCGCTCACCCAAATGCGGGACCCAGAGATTTCCATGGCTATCGTGGTATAACCACCGAACGTCGATTCCACAACTCGTGTGACGCCTGCTATAGGCGTTCTTCAGTGGAAATCATGGTGCTACTTCGCTACTAGGCATCAACAGAAAGTACACATCGGAAATATATTCAGATAGGGCATTCGTTTTATCAATGGGGAAATAAGGGACAGAAAAAGAACCTGCGAGCTGTGGCCTCAACACACTGTCAGTCAGTTTAATGCAGCCCCGCAAGGCCCATCAGTAGTACTCGTACGGGCCGTAGGCGCCCACCTACGTTGGCGCCGTAGTTCCCGATCATATCGTAGTCGCCGTACGGCCCATATCCACCGTAAGGCCCATTTATGACGTAGGGATTAATCATTCCTAAGCCGAATCCATGGCAGTAGTCGGCCAGCAGGACAGCAGTCGATAAGCATACAGCGAGGAGGAACAGCTGAAAAGGAACAAATGAAATAAGTTCCACGACCACTTTCACGTACTTAACACATAGATGGAAGAAAAATACTTTTTTTTTTTTTTGACATGAGGTAAGGAGACGTCGGTGAACAAATAACGTACCGACTACTCCTTAGCTTTTGGAGGCATCGAACAAAGAATATACAGCGTCCAAAAGTTATATACAAAGACAGCGCGTTCACCCAGTAACACCAGAACATGATAAATAAGCAGTACATACAATACTTAATTATGCTACGTTTCTGCAGGGACAAACAGGTCACTTTACCGCAAGTCACTTAAACCGACAGCACAGACGAAGGAAGCAGACGAACTGCAGGGAGATTAGTCCGGAAAGAACGGTTATTATTCTGCATGATAGCAAAAGGAAAGGGGGATATCAACAAATAGAAAGGCAGAAAGATGCGTGCCAAATCTGAAATTGGTGCACCAAGAGAGTTACATCATCAGGCAGCAGAACAGGACTACAATGGGCGCTATCTGTACAGCTGCCGGCAATCTAACCGACAAGTTGTTTATTCAGCGTATGACTGTTTGATATGTGCGCACCAATTTCGTGTTTTAATGAACAAATGAAGCAACCGCACTTCGCTCCATATAGTACACAGTCGCGTACAGACATGAAATGTTAACGCGACAGCGTTAAAGAGCTCGTTTCGCAGAAATTTCGGCGTCGGCCTCGGTGTCGTTGGTTGTGAGCGAAAAATCATCATCTTGTCCGTGACCGAAAAATCGAGAAAGATGCAAATAAAATAAATAATAAAAATTTCCGGGTCCGAGTAAGGATCGAACCCGGGCCGCCTGCGTGGCAAGCAGGTGTTCTACCCCACAGCCACGCCTCTGCTTGGAAATACAGTGAAAATAACTTCCTCTGCTTGGAAATGCAGTGAAAATAACTCCTGCTTCGCAAACGCACGCGTACCTTTATATAGGCGTCGCAATATAACATGTAATATCCCAGGAATATTGCGTGGTACAAGCGTACATTGCCATGGGGCGTCAGAATATGTGACTATCATAAAGATTTCGTAGTTCAAAGCCGGCCACCCATTACAAACGGCACACACCTTACTGCGCGTATTCCCTTAACACCACGTAGTGGGTGCATAGCAAGTATGTACTAAGTGGTTGAAGTAGGCACTCGGGACAGGATACCGCTATCGCGTTCAACTCATAAAGGACGAAGATTACGGGTTCCCCCAATTTTTTGCCACGCGAACGTCAACACGAGAGAACGAAAATGGCTCAGCGCGCACGAGGCCTTCACCAATTGTTTTCAGTTCATGGCTAGCACTCTGTGAGCGATTTTTTATGCAACATGCGGGGTCGAAAGTCAGCGCGTAACGACAAAGCCGGACAATAAGGTTATGAGTACTTGAAAACCTTTTCAGCGCTAGCAAACACGGGCGTAGGAAGACGACAGCACAATGCGCTAGCGCATTGTGTTGTCTCTCTACGTCCTTGTTTGCTAGCGCTGAAAAGGTTTTGAAGTACCGTTTACCAACACGCACAAAGAAATGGCAATGCTAAAAGCGTGGAAACTTGGGCAAGTTGGTAGGACATAATTAAATATACGAACTGCGCTGTTCGTATATTTAATGCTAAAAGGTTATGAGTGCAGCGAGTGATGCCGCGGAAAAGAACAGTCGTGTTGTCTCGAGTTCGCATAGGTGGCTGTTCATTGTGGCAGAAAACGCACACACAGGGCGGCCAGGTCTGGCTACCTTGAGCCGATTTGACTACTTTGAGGCCAATGGCGGCAGAAAATACCTCTTGGCTACTTTCTGACTAGTTGCCTTGATTTGAACCAAGTTATCGATACCTTGTGACCTTGCAGCCGATGGAGTTCGGGTACCTGGTGACCAAGGTGTGTTTCCAGGTCCCAAAGTTGACTTTGGCGCTGGCATTACACAAAAGAAAAGTCTATTGCATAAGCCACCGGAACTCTGGAGGAAACTGTTGCATGACGCCTCATTTCGCAGACTACCTATTGCAGAAGGCGACATTAAAAATTCCCCATCTCCCGCTAAAGGGTACCATGTGTGGATGCGAAGCAGCGGGGAGATAATTAGCTTGAGCGGGAGGAACGTCGCCGCTCTCATTTCACGGGCAGCGGTCCGGGCGCTCATCGCGGCGCTGCACAGGAGAGAGAATGAGGCGCGCGCGCTCCGTCATTTTGATACCGCGGAACTACCGTGACACCCCCCAGCGGAGTATGCACCTGTCACACCACCTGTCGTGCTCGCCGCTGCGTAGAGGATTCCTAGAGGAGAGGACGGGGGTGACCGTAGGAGAGGAGAGAGAGGGGGGGGGGGACGTGCATGCGCTGTGGGGGTGTGGGAGACGCGGCAGCCGCTCCGTAGAGTAGATGATTCCTAGAGGACAGAGGGGGAGAGGACGCGCATGCGCTGTGGGGATGTGGGAGCCGCTCCGTAGAGTAGATGATTCCTAGAGTAGAGAAAGGGGGTGAGCGTAGGAGAGGATAGGGGAGGGCACGCGCATGCGCTGTGGGGGGGTGTGGGACGCGGGGGGCCGCTCCGTAGAGTAGATGATTCCTAGAGTAGAGAAAGGGGGTGAGCGTTGGAGAGGAGAGAGAGGGGGGAGGGGACGCGCATGCGCTGGGGGGTTGTGGGACGCGGGAAGGAGGGATGGACTAAGCCCCCTCCAAACACATGCAAGCAAGATCAAGGAATGGGGTCAACCTGGGCGACAGACACCACCTGCCTAGCCATTGCTAAGCAGCCTCACTGTGCTCTCGGCCATGACTCTGATGACTGTGCTAGTGGTTGACGGCCTTCATATTACTACAGTGTTCTGGTTCGCATAATGGGTGCTTCCCTACTTCATGAAAGTGGCCGGACGCGGGACGCGGGAGGGACGGACAGAGCCCCGAGCATAAGATGCTTCGCATCTAAAAATGCAGTTGGAAGTGAAGAGGACCACCGAAAGTGCTTCGGATCCGAACGCTCTGCACTCATGGACTTTGGAAATCGGATATCTGATGAACTTATTTTGTCGTTCCTTAGGTATGGTCTGTGACTTGAGAATAATAATTGCTCGGGCTTAGTCATCAGGCGAGAAACGATTGCGGAAGAGACTACGACTTATGTTTGACTCACGGCAACTGTGATTTTGAGGCCACTCGTAGAGAACCCATTTTTACAGTAACTGATATTTCCAGCCCTTTTAAGAAAATATACCCAAGACGAGTGAAGATAATGCCATTTCTGCAACAGCGCAAACCTCGTCGTCGTGCATCAAATGATTGTTCAGCTCTAATCTCGGAAAAATATGATTTTGAAGGGTTCTTGTTGTACTTATTTACATTTCCACCAAAAGAGTCTTGAATTTTGTCATTTGAATAACAACGTCGCAGTTGTTTTCACCATAAAGTTAGTACAGACTCTATAGTCCAGACCAGGAGTCTCAAACTCGCCTCAGCCAGCGAGCCGCAGCCTCGAAATTTAGTTCCGCAAGGGCCGGGGCAGCGACGATGGTGGAAGCGGAGGTCCCCAGGAGGAGGGGAGTTTGAACAAAATGTCACCTAACATTTCCACTTGAAGGAACGCATTTCCCATATCCCAACGTGGGTCATTTCGGTAGGGAATTGGACCTCAGGTTTCAAAAAACATACTCATATTAATTTACGCAATAGCTTAAAATCTGGACGCAAATTCTGAAATATTGAGTTCTCGTTCCGCGGTGACATTTCAACTTATAGTGACCGCATGGGGTGCCTTACGAAAAAAAAAAAAACTAAAAAAAAACTAAATGCTTGAGAGCGGTCCCGTGTCTGTAGCTTACCCGGAAAATGCGCTATTTATTCCAATAGGCGAGAAAATACTGCGGCGACTATTTAGCAAAATCACAAAACTTAATTCCATGTGAAGGCACGGCCCACTAGCGAAAGGTCCGCGGGCAGCGTGCCTAGCATCTCAGACCACAAGGGCACCGCCATAGCCGCCATTACACCACCTCGCGAGCGTTACCAGACCGTGAGACGCGTGCTAGACTTCACGTTGTCATTGAGTTTTCATCGTGATCAATGAAATCATCGTAATTAATGAGTTCACGTAGGGTAGTGTCGTAAGTGTACGTGTCAATGAAAAA
>JALIZH010025870.1:0-26173 GCA_030522465.1 Rhipicephalus appendiculatus | reverse complement strand
ACTCTGGATGAGAGGATAAACACGGATGCAATGGCAGGAATACGAACGAACTGGATGTGAGGTTTGTCACCCTTCATCTGGGAGAGGGTAACGCGGAATTGAAAGATGACTTAGATAAATATGGAATCAAGCGTTGAACTCTTGCGTAGAACTCACATAGCCACTTGTGGGACGCGGCCGAACGCATTTACGCAACTCGTCTGTATTCATTATCAAAGTGCGCGATCTCAAGCTTCAAGATGACCACACTATGGTGTCGTTCGGAAATACGTCCTTGTTTACGTGTGTTCCAACTGACGTCTCTGGCGAAGTGTTTGCTTCTGCCCTCCAAGAGGACGCGTCGCTTCTATAGAGGAATATCTGGAATTTCCACAAACCCATGTCGCTCTTCAGCTACGAGCTCACATTCTTTGTCTGTCACTTTATATTGGGATCGAGGAGTTGCAGAGTCGCCGCCTATCGGACGCGCGTCAATTGCGGGCTAGGCAGAATATCACCGGCGCGCTCCCCAATGGTTTTTGCCGTCGGCGCTCAACAAAAACACCTAGCAGATGTCCTCCAGGACAATTCTGTAAGTGCTTTGGAAACATAATATGGTCTTTACTGTCAAAAGAATGATTTCCGACGAACAGAAAGCACGAGATTGTTTACAGACGCTGTCTCTCTGATGAAAATCGAGCATCCGATTATCGCAGTCACCGCGACGGAGACCCCTGAACCACCTTCTTGCGCGAAATGTAGTCAGTCGCTGAGCGCAAACTACGCGAAATATCTTGTTAGAATAGAGCCTGTACGATCAAATAGAGCATAACAGAAATAAGCCTCAAGCCAATGATAGCGCGGGTTCGCGGCGACCGACGGTGCTTCGGCCTGTATGAGCGTCTGCGCATGTATTTTCGTACTGATGAATTCGCTTTCGCCACGAGCGCATTTTGGCGCAGTGTTGTAAACTTTAGGCCCCAAAATATGAGAATTTGTGAACACAGAAACAACTATTGTACCGCGAACTCTGTCAAAGCACCTCAAAAAAACCGCCAGGCTTGCGCGGACGGCGCAGCACAGTCACAGCGAAAGCTGGGAGAGCGGCCTTTCTGAACCTTTTTTTTAAACACTCTTGGGGCAACTACTACAAGCCCACTTCTACAAAGCCACCCCGTATATATAGGCACTGGATCTTGACCTGCAAGGTAGTGGTGGTTGGAGATTTCTCCTATGCGTTGTCGAACGATAAAAATTCGTAGCGTACGCCCTAATTAAATGCGGACTGCGGGTCTCTGTTTCCAGTCCGAGTCTTCTGTCTTTCATTGCCCATTAGCAGCGATTGCCATGTTCCAGCAGGAAAACACCGGTCCATCACTGCGTGATTGCGCCTCCCTAGATTTCTCTCCTGCGAAACGCCGCGATGATCGCCAGCATCAAGGATGCCGCCAGTGTAAGCGTTAGCGCCCGCTGCTTCGCATCTACACATGGTTCCATTTAGCGGGAGATGATGTAATTTTAAGGTGAAAGCCTTTAATGTCTCATGCTCACGTCCGTCTGTCCGTCCGTTCATCTGTCCGTCTGTCCGTCCGTCCGTTTGTCCGTCCGTCCATCAGTCTGTTTGTCCGTCCGTCAGTCCGTTTGTCCGTCCGTCCATTTGTCCGTCCGTTTGTCCGTCCGTCCGACCGTCCGTCCATCCGTTTGTCCGTCCGTCTGTCCATCCGTCCGTCTGTTTGTCCGTCCGTCCGACCGTCCGTCCGTCCGTTTGTCCTTCCGTCTGTCCGTCCGTCCATCCGTCCGTGCGTCTGTCCGTCCGTCAGTCCGTCCGTTTCTCCTTCCGTCCGTCCGTCCGTCTGTCCCGTCCGTCCATCCGTTTGTCCGTCCGTCTGTCCGTCCGTCCGTACGTCTGTCCTTCCGTCCGTCCGTCCGTCCGTCCGTTCGTCTGTCCGTCCGTCCATCCGTTTGTCCGGCCGTCTGTCCGTCCGTCCGTCCGTACGTCTGTCCTTCCGTCCGTCCGTCTGTATGTCCGTCCGTCCCTCCGTCCGTTTGTCCGTCCGCCATCCGTCCGTCCGTCCGTCCGTCCGTTTGTCCTTGCGTCCGTCCGTCCGTCCGTCGGTCCTACCGTTGGTACGTCCGTCCGTCCCTCCGTCCGTCAGTCTGTCCGTCCGTCCGCCGTCCGTCCGTCCGTCCCTCCGTCCGTCTGTCCATCCGAGCTCTGGCCCGGAATCAGGTGGCCGCCGGGGTGCGCAAACGGGCGGTGGTCGCGTCGGGCTCTACAGCGCTCACGCTTTGCTTGCGTAGCGTCGCTGTGCCCAGCCCTTTCAATCATTCTGACCGACGCCGTCTCAATGGACACATGCGTCCACGGAATACACTTTCGAATTTACAAAGCGTCCGTCAATTTAAGCGCTGGAACGCTGATGGCGTTTGCGCGATGCGCAAAGCGCGAGAAAATACTAACCCGTGCGAACGGAGGAAGATTAGTCTCGCGTCTCGCTGCGATTCGCGGTAAAAAATTAAAAAAAGAAAGTACGCACACATTCGGTTTGTGTGTTATCCCAGTGAGAGTGTAAAAGAAAAAAGACATGGCATAGTCAGTGGAATGGCCACACGCTTTCGCCGAACACACTTTGGAATGTACAAAGTGTCCTTTATATTTTCTTTCATCGGCATTACGAAGCACCGTTTTAAATTAGCTTTGATATATCAATGTCAGTTTGTGCACCAGACTTTACATGCCGCTGCCACAGAGCGAACGTGTCTAAAATTTGTCAATCATGTCAGCTGTGGGGCTTCGCCGACTTTAAAGATATGGTACTGCAGTTTCCAGCGTCAAAATTCAACGCCTGCCAATTACTCGGAGACTACATGTGCAGACGGAATAACAATGTACAATGTGAGCGTGCGCGCCGTTCACTCATAAAGCAGCGCTTTGCATTTGAACATAACCTCTTTTACTTTATTTTTTAGGGGCGAAGCTCCTTATGCCGTGGGTCGTGCGTCCCATGTTTGTAGTAGCCACCTGCGTGATGACGATGACACTGCCATCACGGCACACCACATGGAATGTGGTGTGCCGTGATGACGATGACGATCGCGATGCCATACAACACATGGCATCGCGATATGGTCTCACATGCACATCGTTTGACCACATGCAACCAACCACTATCACGTCTTTGCCGTGGGTCGTGCGTGCCTTGTAGTTTGTAGTACGTAGTAGCCACCTGCGTAACCAGCAGTATCTCCCTGTGGGGTGACGATGACGCTGCCATCACGGCACACCACATGGAATGTACCCACTATGCGTCATAACGATGACGCTGATTACGATGACGATCGCGATGCCATACAACACATGGCATCGCGATATGGTCTCACATGCATATCGTTTGACCACATGCAACCAACCACTATCACGTCTTTGCCGTGGGTCGTGCGTGCCTTGTAGTTTGTAGTACGTAGTAGCCACCTGCGTAACCAGCAGTATCTCCCTGTGGGATGACGATGACGCTGCCATCACGGCACACCACATGGAATGTACCCACTATGCGTCATAACGATGACGCTGATTACGATGACGATCGCGATGCCATACAACACATGGCATCGCGATATGTCTCACATGCACATCGTTTGACCACATGCAACCAACCACTATCACGTCTTTGCCGTGGGTCGTGCGTGCCTTGTAGTTTGTAGTACGTAGTAGCCACCTGCGTAACCAGCAGTATCTCCCTGTGGGGTGACGATGACGCTGCCATCACGGCACACCACATGGAATGTACCCACTATGCGTCATAACGATGACGCTGATTACGATGACGATCGCGATGCCATACAACACATGGCATCGCGATATGGTCTCACATGCATATCGTTTGACCACATGCAACCAACCACCATCACGTCTTTGATGATGTACCTCCGGAGCTTCGCCCACTCATCATCATTCAATCCGCGGATATGCTGTGATGTTTTTAAATGCGAATGCATTTCATAGTCAGGCTATATCAGGCATCCGGCGTTGTGCGGCGTTGGCGTTGTCCGCGGCAGGTGTTATCTCTCCGCTCGCACTCCCTCTCCCATAGCAACAGCTGCAGGCGCGCGCGCTTATCCTCGCCCCTAGCAACCGGAGCGGGTGGTGCGGGTGGAGTAGCGGAGAGTGAGTGGAGAGGAGGAGCGCGAGGGCGCTGGCATCGCGGGAGCTCGGCGGGAGCTATATATGAAAAAAAGAAAAATTTGAAAAAAAACAAATACAAAAATTAAATAATAAAAGCACAAAAAAAAAAGCAAAAAAAAAACAGGCGGTGCGCCGTGCTCCCGACCGGGCTGCAGAAATTAGGCGCTTTTTTCCTTCTTCAGAACCACAACCACCATATATAAATGGAGTGAAGCGCGCGCGAAATGCATTCGCATTTCCTCACGATTCCCTTCGGGGACGTGGGGGCATATTCGGTATGCGCTACGATTTTTGTCATTTCATGAGGCTTCACGACTTGTCCAGCTGATGAGAGGCACAGCTTGCGGATTCTAATGAAATTGAGTTACTTGGTTTTCTTGGTTAACGTTGAGTTACTTGGTTTTCTGAGCACAAGTTAGCCCAATAAAGAGTTTGTCTATACTAGAGTGACTGCCCTTCATAGTCACCATCACGTGACAATACAATAGGTCTTAGGCGTCTCTGGGGAGCACATGTCATATGGTTGAAAAAGAATTCATTGCACATTAGTGATTACATAAATAAAGAACACTTTACGCCAGTAGATAAGAAGAATATGAAAAGTAATTGCAGTTTTATGTGCTCAACGTATACATAATGCGTCACAAAAAATGTCGCCACCAGCGTTGTCACTGCTGTACACCGGTGATTCGGTATGGCATAAGCAGTCTCTTATGAGTAAGGTAAAATTGAACGCCGGTATTTGCGCCATCGTGTGAAGGTTTCTTATCGAAGCTCGTGTGGTTAGATGACAACTCGCTAGCTGGTGGGCAAGCTGAGCAGCGACTCCCACTAATTAAAGAAATGACAAGCAAGAACCGCTGTCAGCGAAGTGTCTAAAGAGCTGTCCTGTTAAGCAACTAAAAGAATTGGAGGGAACACACAAGCAGCGCTTGTCGCGCATGTCAGAGGCATATGTATGATGTTCATCCGTCCCTTCCATTGAATAAAATATAAGTCAGCGTTGTGTCAGCGTCGCCCTTCCTTGTGCTCGTCCTCTTTTGTGCTGTGTTCCCTCCAATGTTTAACCAACACGCTTCGACGATAAGCTACAAGAAACGCTAATAAGATCTTCGGAAGTAAACTAATGTACTTTGACCAAAAAGTACAAAACGTTTGAGACATTTCATTGAGACAGACATTTCATTAAAATGAAATTAAATTGGTCAAACTTAAAATAATTTTAAACAGGCCTTTTTGTTTATAGGCGTTCGCCGCTACATTATCGGGGTCCCTAACAACAAATTTGCGAATGTATCGAAGTATGTTAAGATAAAATGGGCATGTACCGTATCGGATACAAGTGTTGCGGTAGTATCTTGTATCTGTATCTCCAATACTTCTTGCCTGAGTATCTTGTATCGTATCGCGATACAATTTCAAAATATCTTTGCCCAGACCTGCAGAATACTAACGTACGCGGCGTTGGGTGAAGTGGACGGAACGCCACACGCGGCGAAATTGAAATTAGGCGAGACGCGGGCCATGGTGCACGTCGCCCTTAATGCATCTGCGCTGTATCGCCGGCGACCCATGATAGCTTTTTTTTTATTTTTTTCGATGTAGCACCACGCCACCAGTCGGCCAGGAAAAGAAGAGCGGCCCGTGGATCGTGGTGTTCGCGAGCTAGTAGGAACGCTTTGACACTTGTAGACTTATGCCATAGGAGAAATGGAACGAGACAGCTAAACCAGGATCACAGTTTATACCTGACACCATGACCAGAATCGACGCCAGCCGGCAACTCGAGCCGCGGCTCGACGTGTTACTACCGAGTGGCGTCGGGGACTACAAGCACCTTGGGTCCCTAATTCTAACACTCTAGTTTTTAGCCGCAGATGGGATGCGAACCTCCTACTTGCACTTTCACATATAAGGCATGGTCGCCTGTGCTCACGCTATCATCTATTCAGGGGAGCCTTGCACTAGCGAAATTCGCGTTGATTCTATAGACCGCACGAATGTGAATTTCCTCGGGGCAGCGGCGGCGTTTGCGAAAGGAGTGAGCTGCTAGCCAGAACCAGAAGAGCCAAAGTAGGAGCTGGTGGAAGGAACAACTATGAAAGTTAGCTCGCACTTGTACCGAGTGTACCTGTCCGTTCTTTTCGTGCGTCCTGGTTTGTGTTCGAGCATCACGCTGCGTGTCGAGCTGTGACAGTTAGTTCGCACTCAGCCTCTGTGTGTTCTCTTCCCGCGTCCATTGTGCTTGTTAAGCGCGGAAAAATTTTCGAGGAAGTTTCCCTTTTCTGTGTGGAATTCCCATTTGTTGCTATCGCATTCATCCTTTCGCCCTTGAAGCGAAACTGCGACTTATTTTTCATGAAACTAATTGTTAGGCAGCACGAAATGAGCTCCGAGTTTTGCGGCTTGGCTCAAGAGAACATTTATTGAATTCTTTAACAGCGAACTGGACGCCACCACCTTCTCTACCTGTGCGATCATTTCGGGAAACAGTGTAATGGCTTTCACAATGGAAGAGTTCGGTGTTCATTATTTTGCTTTTTAGCTATGCTTCCGTTAGCACAATGTCAGCGTTACAGTCGTTAATAATAGCATACAATTACTGTTTACTGAGAAAATAACTACGAATGTTCGTTAGAAGGATTGAACACTCGCACTCGTTTATGGCACCTCACCGCGGATGGCCCTAACTTGGCGGTAACGCGCGACTAGAGTGAAGAATTCTGTCACGTTCGCGCTCTCGTGTGTACTGTCTACTGCGCAGTTCATAAACGCAGTCGTTGGCTTAGGCGTACCCGTAGCTTTTGCCATCGAGGCTAGTGTTTCATTCCGTAGTTTAAAACACGTCTTCAAGTTAACATATTCTTTAAATTTGTTTCTTATGTTTCATCTAGCTTGAACAAAAAAAATCATTTCTCATACTCTGTCAGTAATTTTTTTACCAAACCTCGCTTTCGAGAAATCAGCTCCCAGGTTTTAAAGGTTTCCAATATGTTTATGAGTGGTGGAGATTTCGCTGAATCAGAACGCCCTATTCTGTGTGCTCGGCATATATCAGAACATGTGGCGTCAACATTGAGTATCAACCAGGAGATATATTATCTTATTTTCTGGTTCGGAAGAAGTTTCGCCTGCAGTGGCCTGGTTCTTTCTCCTTTGTCCGGTGGGCCAGATGTGGGCTATCGAGCCAGCCGTAGGACGAATCGCAAAATGAAGACGAGCACCTGCTTATTCGCCTAGCAGAGTAGCAGGCGAGTTTAGCGGCGCTACGCGCGTATTGCTAGCGAAACACAAATCGTCTTACGAGCCCGGCAGCCTGTTTTTGTCGCCGCCGCTGTCGACGGATAGCTAGGTGACGCTGCGATGGCGCTGTTCGTTATCGAAAATGCAATGCAGCGTCCAGCAGTGTTACGCCCACAGAGTTTTTTTATAAATACACTAGAGGGGAACTCTGGCGCTAGTGTCTATGGGAGCTGCAACGCATGGCGCTTCAGCCAGTATGGGAATGATGCGTAGTACACGGATTTGCCTAAAGTTCGTTCTTCTGGCTCCATTTGGCCCCGTGTAGGCCTGGAGCACCTTGTCGCAAGAGAAAGTTCAGCAAATTTTTTGCAGTTCCCATTCACCACCGTAACCTATTTAGGCTGACGAATTCAAATCGGCTCACGAAGCTCAACCCGATCAACTCTTTTATTCAAAACAAACGACAAAACACGACAATAAACGAAGCCACAAGTGCGTTTGAAGCCCGCAAGCACGATGATTAGACAAATCCGTGTATTACCAATCATTCCCTTGATGGCTGAGCGATTGTAGCGCCAGAGTTCTTTCTAGTAAATATTGTAGGAAACTCTGTGGTTACTCCGGCCTGGGTTATAAGATGCATGACGCACACCGCGAAACCTGTCAGCTGAAGTGACGTTGTAAGATGTGTGCCGCCAAATTTTTTGTACGAAAAATGGGAGTTGTTGAAGGGGCTCCTTTCTTCGTTAAACATAGCGTAAGACAATTCCTGGTCTTTCGTTTCAACGGCTGTCTCTAACAAATAGAGACAAGCCGCTAGAAAAATGCCCCTTCTTTTGTATTTTCATAAGGAGAACTTCGCCAAGGCAGACACGATGCCTTAGGTACCATGCGGGGGTTTAGTGGTCAGCTGCCACCTCGCGCCAATATGACGCAACACATGACGCCCTCTGGCAAAGAAAGAGTGTTCCACACTCACCGCCTTAACTACCAGCGGCGCTGGCGAACAGTCCCAGGCGTTAACCGCACACCAATATCGAACAATGTAAGAAGGGGGGGGGGGGGGGAGGCTCTCTATCGTATCTCAATTGGTAGGGCATCGGATGCGCAATTCCAAAGGGCTGATTTCACATGCAGCGGACGAAAATGCCGTGACCGTTGGATGGACATTAAAAGGAGGTAATGCTCAAGCTAAAAGTACCCAAAATACCCATGGCATGTTATTGTATCATTAAATTTGCAGCCAATAATAAGAGAAGCTGCACGGCAGAGAAATTGACAACCACCTGTTTGTAGCACGAGGCATTAGGAGGGAAAAAAAGATGACCTTAATTTTAAGAAAGGCGGTCCCACGCAACCATTTAAAGTGCAAATTTAAGGCGATAGCCTTAGAAGGCTTACGCGAAAGATGAGTATTGGTGTCAACACGAGGTAGGTAAACAATTACAATCTCGTGATGATGTAAGGCTAAGGTGTCATCACGTGTTACCAATCGACAAAACCAACCCGTATATCATGTGACGTTACCGCAAGGTCGAATTTGTGCGAGTTGCGAAAGCACCGCAACACCGTCTTTGTTGCAGTGACCTTTAAGTAGATGTCGATTCAGTAAACCGAGAAGAAAGACGTCTTAAGCAGAGTCGCTTTGTTTTCTTCCTTATACTTACGAGCATAAGTTGCCCTCAGAAAGGTTGTAATATGAATGCGCAACTCCTGAACCCGGAGACAGGTACTGTCGTTGGAGCCAAATGCGTAGGGGCCCAGCTAGCCCAAGCCAACCTCAAGAGCCTCCATGCTCGATCTGGTATTCATTCAGATTTCGGCTGCCTATTCGAACAGTTTCACTTGTAGGCTACGCAATGAAGGTTACCTCAACAAAAGAAACCAGATTTCCTTCCTATCCTTTAAGCAGGCAATACACGACAAAGCGAATGCTTCTAATAGTTGAATAAAGAACCTTGCCAATGACAAAGACTGACGAAGGTAACACACTCAGCGCCGACTTTCAACGAAGTTTAATAGCGAAGTCATGTGTGTATGTACAGGCGCGCTCAATATGACTTGCAACACGGGAGCGCGTGGCCTCGCGAGTTCAAAGGTCGCGCATGGCTTCAACTTGTTTTTGTTTCAACAACTAAATATTATTTTCTTATTTGGGATCATACCCAGGTGAGATAAACTCCTTTAGTAATGGAAATAAGGGCTAGTGGAAGCCATGCGCAATCTTTGAACTCGTTAGGCCACGCGCTCCCGTGTTGCAAGTCATATTGAGCGCGACTGTACATACATATATGTGAAAAGTAGGCATGCGTAGAAAGGTGCAGTTAACAACAACGTCGGTATCAATACCAGCTACGCTTCATTTAGAAATGTTAACAGCGCAAAGAACGTTTAGGAAGGGACGAGACAACAGAGGCAAAGAGCGCTCTTTGCCTCTGTTGTCTCGTCCCTTCCTAAACGTTCTTTGCGCTGTTAACATTTCCAAATGAATCCACATCAACTTGCCCAAGCGTCAACCCTTTCCAGCTACACTTGTCAAGTTTTGATTGAGCAGGAAGCCAGTACACAACTTAAAATTGATCATGATACGCAAGCTCTTTTTGCAATAGCGCAGCTAAAGGGGAACTGAAGGAGAGCAAAAAAAAAATTATAGGGGAGGGTGGGGGGCTGATGACCCATAAGCCTCCACCCCCTCCCCCCTGGAAAAGGCCCTGTGTGTGGCGGGGGGGGGGGGGGCGGTAGTTGTGACTCCGGAATTATCCACCACCTGGGATGCTTTAACGTGCGCCTATAGTTCTGAAACACAGGCCTGAAACATATTGCCTTCATCGAAATGATGTAACTGTAGCCGAGGTTCACTGTGACCTTCAAGTGCAGACATGTTGAGTACACTGGTGTGTAAAGACCATCTCGTAGTCCGACGTGATACCGGCACTGAAGTAGCAGAACAGACGCAAAATTTACCTCAGCAAAGGGCAAGCAGTGTTGGTGTATTTCTTCGCGGATGAGAAACGTTGGACCATAGAGCTTGTTGAGTCATTGAAGTACATATTCGAAGTATATTACATTGTTATAGCGCAGACAGTCACACTACCCAGAGTTGACGATAATATAAGAAAAAAAACATTGATCTTTACGAAAATATCTACGTTGCTCAGTGTTGTGTGGTGCCACCCGGTATGGCCCCACTGGCTGCTGCTGCTCGCCAGCCTTGACATTAGGCAAGCACCACCACCACAATGAGGCTTTGATGTAATTCAAGAATAAATAAATAAAGTATTCACTAAATTTACCGCGTCGTTGCTGGGAGAGGTTCGCGTGAGAAACTTCTTATGAGTTTTAAGAGGCTGAGGAATGTTATCCTCTCCTCCGCAGGTTCTACAGCGTAACTGGGGCGCTTATTCCCTGCATACTTGCCAGCGTATGGTGCCTATTGAAAGGCAGATTTCGCAATGCCCACGAAATATAGGTGGTGTGCTGTGCGATTCAAGATGGCTACCGGAGGAGGGTCAAACCCGTCTGCTAGCATAACGAAAGGAGAGGACGTGCGGACGCACGCGCCGCGCTGCTTTCAACAGAGCACACAAAATGAAATGCACTGAAATCTATATCAAACCAAAATGCATGCCCCAATCATGGGAAGTGCGGAATGCTCGCCACCTAACTTTTCCGCGGTGCAAAATCTTATATTTCATCCCTGTGGCCGTGCGTCTACGCTGCGTTGGAATTGATGTGCGTGCTAGAAAAAAACGGCGTGAAATTGAATTGGCGTAATAAATGAACGGCACTCGAGGTTTGAACATAGCCTTGCTGATGGACTTGCCGCAGTACTAGGCCGCTTGCAAGTAACACCGTCGCTGCTGCACGGGGCCGTACTTTTAAGAGGCGATGGTTCCTATGCATGTTAGGCATTCATTAACGGCACGGTCGGGAATACGAAGATATTTCTTCGACGGAAGACAAGCACGTCTTTTTGGCCTTCAGCATCCCACAATCGTGGTTTAGGGACTTTAAATCTCAGCTATTATTAGGGTTATTATTATCACCCACTGAGTAGTTTATCGCTCACACTCACCTCCGACTCTAGCCGTGTGCAAGTAACTTCTCTCGGATATTGCGTTCTCCGTCAGCACCTCGAGACATGCATCACGAAACGAAAGCACACTCATGCTTTTCGCATGAGTGTGCATTCGTTTCCACCATGGATGATACAGCTGCACACCCACCATTGGATTGCACAACCCCAGGGACCTTGATTCAAATGGCGTCCTCTCATCGTCACCAAAACTTGGGCGCACGTGATGTTATATTATGCTTCACTGCAGCGCGGTGCCACATTTTTTTAAAATACGAAGCATTTCTTCGCGTACTACAAGCACTTTGAGCGTATCTATCTATCTATCTATCTATCTATCTATCTATCTATCTATCTATCTATCTATCTATCTATCTATCTATCTATCTATCTATCTATCTATCTATCTATCTATCTATCTATCTATCTATCTATCTATCTATCTATCTATCTATCTATCTATCTATCTATCTATCTATCTATCTATCTATCTATCTATCTATCTATCTATCTATCTATCTATCTATCTATCTATCTATCTATCTATCTATCTATCTATCTATCTATCTATCTATCTATCTATCTATCTATCTATCTATCTATCTATCTATCTATCTATCTATCTATCTATCTATCTATCTATCTATCTATCTATCTATCTATCTATCTATCTATCTATCTATCTATCTATCTATCTATCTATCTATCTATCTATCTATCTATCTATCTATCTATCTATCTATCTATCTATCTATCTATCTATCTATCTATCTATCTATCTATCTATCTATCTATCTATCTATCTATCTATCTATCTATCTATCTATCTATCTATCTATCTATCTATCTATCTATCTATCTATCTATCTATCTATCTATCTATCTATCTATCTATCTATCTATCTATCTATCTATCTATCTATCTATCTATCTATCTATCTATCTATCTATCTATCTATCTATCTATCTATCTATCTATCTATCTATCTATCTATCTATCTATCTATCTATCTATCTATCTATCTATCTATCTATCTATCTATCTATCTATCTATCTATCTATCTATCTATCTATCTATCTATCTATCTATCTATCTATCTATCTATCTATCTATCTATCTATCTATCTATCTATCTATCTATCTATCTATCTATCTATCTATCTATCTATCTATCTATCTATCTATCTATCTATCTATCTATCTATCTATCTATCTATCTATCTATCTATCTATCTATCTATCTATCTATCTATCTATCTATCTATCTATCTATCTATCTATCTATCTATCTATCTATCTATCTATCTAGTCGCCTACGTCTCCGTGCTCTCGCGATCGCCTCCGTATCTTGGGATCGACCAAAACTAGAATGGGAGTGCAAGAGCATTCGACGAATATGTCTGGCTCGTCATGACTTGAATAACGTGAAAATCTTGAAAATCCCGTCGTTTACGTCGTCGAAGTCATTTGTCCAGACACGTGTAAACACAATACTCTTCAACGATCGCACATTCTAGGCTATCGATCACAGCGCCTTTGGTGGCTTTAACCTCTTTTGGCTTCACTTGCTGTGCATTGGTGTGCATTGGTGCTGAGGCCGTTCCGAACGCTCCCCTGTTCTAGTGTTCACAACACAGCCATATTCTTCCGAGTCGTCTCGAATTAGCGAGCATCGTTTATGAAATATCGATCGACTTGTTTCGAAGTTGTACGGGTTTCGTTCGCGACTACAGAACATATGTCGGACGAAAATTAAAAATGCAGAAGTAACACCAATGCAATCACTGTCGTGAACCATGAGGTAATTCTGGTCGTCTGCTAGGTGCGCCCACCAAAGCTTCGGTTTCGGCTCCGCCTGTGAAATGGGCAGGATTTAATTGCTCCTCAATAATTGCCAGGGGATGATATTTCAAAATATCAAAGCGGCAGTGGTATGTTAGCAGGAACGATAGCAATTCTACCATTTCACCCGACCACTTCTCCACTAATTAAAGAAGTAATTATTTATTTTACTTAATTAGAGCGCAATTTCAGTGTTTAGTCATATTAAGATGTCTCCCTCCACAGAAAAGGTTATTATGAAGACAGCCAGAAATAATTTAATTTCCTTGATTTTCGATGATTTTCAGACACATTTCTTGAAAAACCCTGTATATGACTGAAAACGATATTGTACAGCAGAACTGTGTGTGCAATAAATGCTCTTTAAACGGTTCTTCATTGCGTTCAGGTAGACGGGCTCATCACACCTTGGATGTATATTTAGACGGAATATACCCATATGAGAAAGCACCACAGTATTAATAAGGAAGCAAGTTTACGATAACGGCGTCTTGTTTCGATTTTGTCTTATTTACCACCTCAGTGGAGGGATTGGGGTAGGGAGTCTACCGGAGGCAGACAGCGCAACATCAGCGGCGTTCTCTGTGCTCACCTTTTTCACCACAGAGTGAGCGATGCGTCGAGCACCCACTGCTGCTGTGAGGGGCCTGAAATGACCGCTGCAAGGCAAGCAACGGTAAAATACGTAAAAGCAGTTATGACCCAATGATCATTCATGACTTTCAGACTGTTTTAGTACACTGCAGGACTGAGGCCTCTTCCAACGATTTCCTGTTTTCCCTACCCTGTGCGATCTCATTCCATTTTATCCTTGCGAACATCTTAATTGCGTCACTCCATCTAACTCTGCCTTCCGCTACTGCGCTTCCCATTTCTTGGTCAGCATTCGGCTGCTCTTACCGTACACCGGTTGTCTGTTCTACGCAATATGTCACCAGCCCAGATCCATTTTTTTTTTGCTTGATGTAATTTAGAATATAAGATACACTTACAAAGATTGACATGATAAGATACACATTGAAGCAAATAAATACATGGTTACAAGAGCTATCATTATGGTTCAATATAAAAAAAAAAGCTTGAATGTTAGTGAAACAAATGTTATTGTATTCAAGGCACGAAACAAACCTGACGATTCTGAACTTCAGCTTACATTTGAAAAGAATGTAATTGAACGTGCTTCTTTCTAGAAGTTTTTAGGTGTGTTTTTTAAAGAACAGTTCGATTGGCCCCAGCATATTAATAAAATTCATGCCAACATATCAAGGTCCCTCGGTGTATTCCACAAAGTCAGAAACCTTGTTCCCGAATTTTCAAAATGGCACTTATACGTCACCCTAATTCATTCACATCTTTACTACTGTATACTGATTGG
This sequence comes from Rhipicephalus appendiculatus, assembly GCA_030522465.1. NCBI lineage: Eukaryota > Metazoa > Arthropoda > Arachnida > Ixodida > Ixodidae > Rhipicephalus > Rhipicephalus appendiculatus. The sequence continues at coordinate 11,474 of JALIZH010025870.1, read as the reverse complement.
CGGTTTACAACCAAAACTAATCTTGTGAGGTTGATAACAATGCAGAAAAAAGCGATACGAAATGTCGAAAACCTTTGATACAACGACGACACAGGCTTGTACTTTTTAGAACACTGTGTTTGAAAAATGAATCAGTTATATGAGTTGAATTTGCCATCTCATGTTTTTAAGGAAATCAAGCTTAATCGTTCTAAATATAGTGAACTGTAGTTTAGTAGCACTGTGCCTTATAAATTAAGGCACGACCATTAAAGAATTCCACTTGTGCGAACCACCTATGGAACGCAAATGCTAACATACTTAAATCCAAATCTTCCGAACAATCATACACATGCCATAGAAATTATGCAGAAACCACTGACCCCGCACTTTTTCAAAAAAAGAATTCGAGAAGTTACCTCCTCTCCTGTCCTTAATATTAATGACTTGTGTGTACAGTAGTTATATGCTCTTAAGTTTTCGTTATTTGTTGTTTCATGACTTTTCGTTATTATTGTAAAACTATGCATTTGGTTCACCTGTATGAAACTGCGTTTTATGTATTAGTATTGTATAATGTTATTTCGTTTTGCCCATGCCCTCAGTGTACATTGGGGTGCTGGGATCCCGTCAGGCAGAGCCATCTGCCTTTTTCCCTTCTGTACAAGACATTTTAGCCTTAAATAAAGTGCTGAAAAAATATCGGCTACTCCTGTATGTTCTCTCACCCATTCTGCCACCATCCGATCTCTCAATGTTATTCCTATAATTTTACTTTCCATTGCACGCTGCATGGTCCTCAGCTTGGATATAGGCGTTGCGTTATTTTCCATATTTCAGCCCCATATTTTAGACCTGGCAGTATGCAGTGGTTGTATACTTTTCGCCTGAATGATAGTGGCAGATTTCCTGACTATATTTGAGAGTGTCTACCGAATGCGTCTTGCCCATTCGTATTCTACGGTGAATCTTTTTTTTTCGGATCACGTTCTCCCGAGACTAGTTGTCCTTGATGAACATATTCTTGTATACATTCGATCTTAAATTATTTCTCTTTCGCGAGGGCATTCAACATTATAATTGTCTTCATCAAAATCATTTTGAGGCCTACCTAAATACTTTCTCGGTTTAGTTTCTCTATCAATTTCTTGCAATTTGTTGCTATCGTTACTGAAGAGCTCTTTCTCGTTGCATATCGTAGGTTGTTAAGCCTTTCTCCGTCAACCTTGATTCTCGTTTCGTCCCGTTCCAGCTGTTTAATAAACACTTCCTCCAAGCACGCGGTGAACAACAGTGGGGATATAATATCCCCTTGTCTTACTCACTGGTTGATTGCAATTATATAACTTTTCTTGTGGAGAATCACGGCGGCTGTGGAGTTTTTTGTAGATGTCTGCTAAGGTATTGACAAAGGATTTAGGTACTCCTTGCCGACTTGATGCTTTTGAAACGGCAGATATCTCTACTAGGGCCGGCGCTCTCTTCAACGCTATCAGTGCACAGCGTTTATTGGTTGTAGGTTCACTTTTCGTCCCCCCTTTCACAAGTCCGCCCAAATGAAATATTTCTCGTCTTCAACTTGCCGACTGCTGCATTCTTCAGTGTCTCGACCACGTCAGATACTGTGGGCATTTTAACACGACAGCGTCTAGGAAGCCACGTCGAAAAAATTCATTACAACCACCATTATTTAGCAAGGGATGGTCAAGCGCTGCTATGGCCCGTAGAAATACGCGAATGACCGCTGTGTGTACGGTGAGCCCATTTCTGTTCCTTTCGATAAATCTGACACCTGTGTTCCGACATTGTATCGGACCACACGAAAGCCTTTAGGCGCATTTGTCATTTACGTGCCTGATATACCCTCGGTATGTCAATAAGATAGATATTTTTATGTACTTATTCATTTTCAATGCCTCAAAGGCCCAAGCTGTGTAGATTATTCTCGGAAACGTGCGTGGCCCTAACATGGCTTATTAAACAAAAACTGAATGGGTCCGACTGAATAAAGGTATGCGGCACACTGAGCGCCCCCCGTCACACGACTGGGGGGGTACGGCCGCCTTCTCTGCCCCCTCGGCCTCAGGTCTATGTGCGAACCAGAACAGGATGCTTTTAGAAAGGAAGCATATGTGTTTTTGGAATAATAGTTGAAGATACAGTGTTCTTTGTGAGCACTACTGTCGTAGAGTATTGCGCCATTTCAAAGTGAGCTAACAAGGTACCACCTGTACTCTGCCAATGCAGCCAAATATTATGGGGCATACGTAGCTCGGGTCTACCTTGGAAGCCTCCGCGAACACCAAAATGGAAAACAAGCGTGGGTCGCCAGCGATACGACGTAAACGCAGCGCGGGCAACGATGCAGCATGGCCAGCGTCTCGTATATTTCAATTTCTACACGTGTGGCGTCCCGTACGTTTCCTCAAATACCGCGTGAGCTTACATTCTGCCGCTAGTATACTAAAAAATTGAAGGACACTTTGTACATTCCAAAGTGTGTTCGGCGAAAGCGTGTGGCCATTCCACTGACGGAAAGACGGACGGAAAGACCGACGGACGGACAGACGGACACCGGACGAACGGACACCAGACGGACGGACGGACACCGGACGGGCGGACAGACGGACGGACGGACGGACGGACGGACGGACGGACGGACGGACACCGGACGGACGGACAGACGGACGGACGGACAGACGGACATCCGGACGGACGGACGGACGGACGGACGGACAGACGGACACCGGACGGACGGACGCCGGACGGACAGCGGACGGACGTGAGCATGAGACATTAAAGGCTTTCGCTTTAATAACGAATGGCGCATGGCTTACTAGTCTAAGGTAGCGCGCTGCGGAGTCAGAGGTCGCAGGTTCTAAACGCCGGTATCGCGCTTCGAAAAATATCTCTTCTGAATTATTTTTATTTGAGCTCTTTATTTATATATATGTACATATGGCCTGCAATACAGAATGGGGGCGTTGTGTTTGGCTTCTGATAATAATGCACCTGGTCTTAATAATAATTAACGACATAATTAGGGTATAGTTTACTTCAGATGTTTTTATGATGTATCAGGTATAGGCCGATCCATGATCGCTTGTCACTGGTTTGCATGATGAAATGATGTATCCTAGGTGTACGCGGTGGAGATGATTCGATATCGTGCTTATATATGACACTTAATGCGCCATTTCCAGCTGCTATTTAAAATTTTCATCCACCTTTTTCTTAAAGGTCCTAGGGTGCTGATTATGTTAAAAGCCCCTCACCATTGCCGGACGGGCTTTTAATTAGAACATTTTCAGCGCCTTCGGACAAATAAGAAATAGGGTGATGAAAATGTTGAAATCCCTCCGGAAATAGTGACTGAAGTGTCATTTATGGGCACGATGTCGAATCATTTCTAACGCGTACACCTAGCATACATCATTTCATCATGCAAACCACTGATAAGCGATCAGGCATCGGCCTATACCTGTTACATCATAAAAATATCTTAAGTAAACTATACCCTAATTATGTCGTTAATTATTATTAAGACCAGGTGCATTATTATCAGAAGCCAAACACAACGCCCCCCATTCTGTATTGCAGGCCATCGACTGCATTATAATTCTGCCCCTTGGGACTATGAAGCGGTTGAGTATAACCTGCCCTATGATGGTCCAAGGGGGGAAGATACCATTCCATAAAATTAGCACTATTGCCCTTTTTGGTGTTCTGTACAGCAGTATTACCAAAACAAGTGCCAAGCTTTTGTATGACTTGCATTATTCGCCGCCGAGAAGCCCCCGGTAGAATCTTGCGCTGACCTGCTATGCAGTGAAGGCGAGGCAAATGCAAACTTTCTACTACCTTGTAGTTGTACAGCTGGAAAATTTTTTTCTCCCTTAAAACAAAATCTACTCTTTTGAAACTTTCTGTATGTCTTGCCAACAGATCGTACTATGCAACAATATATAAGGCAAATTTTTACTTGGAACGCTACATTGAGAAAATGAAGCCTCAATATGAGTCAAAATGCCATTTTTTCCAACTTTGCCACAATATTGTGGCGATGTTTTTTGCTTCATACGCTCCCGAAGTATTTTCATCATTTATTATAGGAACCCATGAAACACATAATGTGAATGTATTACTCGCTAAAAAAATCTGTGCTTTTTATGAAATACGCTAAACATGCAGCATATTGCAATTTTTCGCCATAACCAAAATTAAAGAAAGTTAGGACTAAAATGAATAAACTATCATTGTTATGAAAGATCAGCGCCTTAAAATTATGGAAAATTTCTTTCGTAGTAATTCCTCAGAACAGTAATTTTATAGAAATTATTTAGCGTGACACAGTTTCCCTTGGGTGCCCAAAGTTCGAAGCGCCCTCTAGGCAACACAAAATTTTTTTTGTGAAAAATAACGCCTCAATAACTACTTATCACACTCACATATACCTGGACCATTTTTTTCAGCAGGATCGGAGATGGTCGAAAATTGACCTGGTACACTTGATATGGAATGACCCATATATATATATATATATATATATATATATATATATATATATATATATATATATATATATATATATATATATATAAAATGAAATAAATAAAAATCAGAAAAATATAAAAAACAAACAAAAGAAAAAAAACAGGCGCTGCGCCGTGCTCCCGACCGGGCTGCAGAAATTAGGCGCCTTTTTCCTTCTTCGAACCACAACCACCATATATAAATGGAGTGATTCCCTTCGGGGAGGTGGGGGCATTTTTTTTAGTTGTGGTATGGAATATTCCAGGCTCATCGTTGGTGACCACGTTAGTTCGAGTATAAACTCTACCGTCGAGGTGCGCACTCCAGCTGTTAACTATCGAATACAATCGCGAATGTAAGACATTCCCATCGGCGCGTACAGGACGATTCTTCTACGTCCAATGACTTAGTTTAATCAACATAGAAATGAGCACGCGGCAACATTTACTCAAGCCTACTCGCTATCCGCACCAGGATAGGGTGCCTTAAAGAAGAACAGAGGGAAGTTTATTGCATACTAGTAACATCAGTTCAGGTGAGTATAACTGCACTGGGTAACAAAAGGACTTGAGCAGGACATACAAAGGCAGCGGATCTACCGGAAATACTGGACTGTCCTTGGAGCCAAATGCTTACAAGCACGCATCACATAGGTCATCCTTAAAAGTCCCCGCGCAGAAACTGGTTTTACTTTAGCATTTCGCATTATATCCAAGTATCGTTAGTTGTTACCCTCACAATAATGATTACTACAACAAGTAAATCATGTTCCCATTCTATCCTTTAGACAAACGATTACAGGGTGAAGCAAATTCTAAGATTGGTGCTGTTTAGATACATGCTACGAATTCCTCACCGAACAAAAAGTGCTGAGAGTCTTTGCAATATATAATTGAATGAATGAGTTAGTTATAAAAAATGCATGGAGGTTTTCCTTTTCGTGTTGTGTAAGTGACGTGCAGGCGTAGATATCTACTCTAAGATGTCGCCTTCCCCAAACACTTCTTTTGTGTGGCGTTGCCGTCGCCACTGTCGTCTTTCCAACAGTCATCAGCGTATGGAACATCCGTAGAGTAGGCGCAACCGGTTGACAGCGAAACTCGAGTTTGAGAAGCGTGAGTGGTAAAGTACACATTTTAAATCCGTAGGCATTTCTGCGTGGATTGAACAGAAAACTGCCTGTCCATCTAGGTGTCAGACAGCAGTAACGCCAATATAAATAAATACACAAATAAATAAATAAATAAATAAATAGATAAATAAATAAATAAATAAAAGCAGTTGTTCCGAGTACGAATACAACCGATGAGCGAAGCTCCTTAGAAATGGGAAGCAAGTGACTATGTACGTTTTGAAACTCCTTAACCATTCGAAGGATGCAAGGCAGATTGTGATTTCGTTGTCTCGGTTGATGCCAATGATCTTGGGAAAGTCGCTTTCGCTGAAGGTGTCCACATCGGGTAGGTCGTATTTCCAGTACTCACCGAAACTGTCGAACCCGCAATGGGTCTACTGTCAGAGGAAAGAAGAGATGGTAGCGCGGAGGAAACTGTAGTCGTTCATGGCAGCAGAGCGTGCGTGTGGCACAGGGAGAACGCTGGCTACATTAAAACGCCAAGTGGGTTTTTTTTTGGGTTTTTTTTTGCGCCTCGCGCCTTGTTTGCGCGCGGAGAGCGTCTGCTGCGCTGGGTGCCGCAACGCGCGTTCGCCAGTTTAAGGGGAGAGCGCAGAGAAGAAGAAAGAGGGAGACTAATCTGCCTCCCTTCTCGCATCCATTCGTATTCTCGCGCTTCACGCATCGTGCAGACGCCATCCGCGTCCCAGCGCTCATAAAGCTCATTTATCCTCCCGCGTGAGGGGAGACGCCACAGCTGGCCCCATGCCAGGGAGCTTTAACGGCGAACGGGTGTTGGCCTAAGGAGCTTCGCTCCTAATAACTAAATAAAAGTAAGCATCCGCCGTGGTACTTGGGCGTCAAAACAGGCTCTTCTCTCCGTAGGTGCGTGTCTTAAGACTACGCTACTTTGCCTGCTTTCAAATTGTGAAGATATGTGACCTGCATGAATGTGTAGTGTCCACGGTGCAAAACGAAAATTTCTAATTATCACTTCTATGAGGGCTTCGATGAAGTTAATGGGAGAGAAATAAAAGCCCTTTAGAGGCCCAAAGTATAGGTGACATGGAGAACTATGCGCATCAGAAAAAAATCCAAATCGGCGAAATTTTGATGCCAAAGACGCGTGTCTGTAGCAGCGTGATGTGCGTGCCATGGTACAGGGTTCGAGATGTTCACGAATGCTATAACGAAGAGCAAAGATGCTATACCGATGTCGTCTGAAAGCGGCGTTATATAGAATGGCCGCCACCTACGCTAAAACGCAACACATAGCACCACTTAACTGCGAAAAGCGCTTCCCCAGAAATTTTTTTCTGATCTGTACAATCTTCAATGTAGGTTTTAAATTGTATCCTGTGGAGGGCTTTTAAATGCGTCAGCTTGTCTCTCTCGACTCACGGAGAGAACTCTGTGTTCGCCCGTTGTTCTTTCACGCAAGAGGAGCATCGTCATAGAGAAGTGTCTGTACAAAGCAAAATAAATTTTCTTGGTGCTCGGTATTGAAGAGAGGCCCCCACGCTCCACAACTGCATGTCTGAACGCTGGCTGTAACATACTCGCTACCCATATACTCATGTATATATATGAACCATATTGCAAATGAGTTCTGCGGAATCCCGCAAGGTGGCGGAAGGGTTAAGAAAGGGAAAATAGACAACCACCCGTTCGTAGCACGAAGCCACAAGGAAATCCATACGGATTTCTCAGAAAGAAAAGCTTCTTAGTTGCCGAAAAATTCGTCCTGGTCCGGGGTTCGAACCTGGGACCAACGCCTTTCCGGGGCGGTCGCTCTACCAATTGAGCTAACCAGGAAGCTAGCAATTGGCAGCGCGAGGCTTCGTGCTACGAACGGGTGGTTGTCCATTTTCCCTTTCTTAACCCTTCGGCCACCTTGCGGGATTCCGCAGAACTCATTTGCAATACATGTGTACATGTGCTTCGAGTTGTCGATGAATTCGCCCTCGCGCTGCCAATTGCTAGCTTCTTGGTTAGCTCAATTGGTAGAGCGACCGCCCCGGAAAGGCATTGGTCCCAGGTTCGAACCCCGGACCAGGACGAATTTTTCGGCAACTAAGAAGCTTTTCATTCTGAGAAATCCGTATGGATTTCCTTGTGGCTTCGTGCTACGAACGGGTGGTTGTCTATTTTCCCTTTCATATATGAACCGTATGAATGCTCGGAGGAAAACAAATGTAAAACTGGAACACTCCACTCCTACAAGGGCTTCAAATAATGTAGAGATGGTGGAAGAAAACTTTTCTATAGGACAAGATATAAAGCTGGCAGGGAGACTTCTGACCACGAGGGAAATTTGGACATTGCGAAAACTTAATGGCAAAGTCGTGTTTCCATGGTCGAGTCGGCGCATTTTGTGGAATCGTTCGAGACTCCGAAGAACTGAAGGCAGAAAACATAATACAACAAAATCTCGTTAACTCGAACTCACACTTAATTCGAAGTGACGCCCTGGTCCCGACAGAGCGTTGTGTATTTCCATGGTGGAAAACTCCCGATGATTCGAACCCATCGGTATCCACAACGGTGAATTGGAACTGGGAGTCTCTGGTTTTCATCGCTTCTCGCAGAAGTAAGCCAAGAGTAATCGCAATGTGATGCAAAATCAAAACAAAAGTTTACCACAGGCGCAACAAAGCGAAACAGCCGCATTTCTCAGCAGATTAAAATTGGTACGCTGCGCTTGAGCTTTTGGGCAAGCTGCAAACGATGCTGATGGAGTCGCGACAGAATTAACGGAAAGAAATACAAATTACTGATTTCAGTTATTTTGATTGCGTTAACTCTGCCATCCACATAGACGTATTTGAGAGCATTAGTGCATTCATGTATTTCACCAATAAGGCTCACTGCTCGCATGAATGCATGTTGGTGCTTGTTTCTGGCGTATTGCTGACTGATCAATTAAATTCTGTTGGCGTTTAGAACTATATGCACGAACTTGATTTCCGAAATCTACTGCTGGAAATGTCTAGTAGCGCGTAATTAGCGACGAAGAGTCCAGAGGTGGCTTCTTTTGGTACTGGTCGCGCAATGTGGCACGATGTCTGTTCTATCGAGCACTCGCCCGCAAAGTCAAACTATGATTAATTCGATGAATTTCATAGTCTCCATCTAGTTCAAATGAACGCGCTTTCAGTGTAAAAGTATTCCGGCGACCCCACGCATTGTGGGCATAGATTTAACAAAAAACACTAAAGAGAGAGAGAGAGAACGTGTGAAATGTCTTTATTGAAGGAGAAGGAGTGCGTGGGAGGAGTCGCTAGTCCGGGTGTCCGTAGGATGACTCTAGCCACGAGTCGAACCCGCTGTATCGTGGCTTTGATGACCCTCGGGAGGTCCACCACGCAGAGCATCGTTCCCCAGCTCCTCGTAACGTAAAGGGTAAAGGAAATGAGGTAAGGGAGAGAATATGTTTGCAGTACCTTGAATCGTGACATGCCTATGCCACCCTTACGGCCAAGCTCACGAGGTGGATCGACGTCCCATGGTCTTGGCCACGAGACCTCGATACACCAGGCTTTATAATCAAAATCATAAAAGCTGGTGATATTTGCAAACTTCAAACACTACAATGCTACGAGGGTGCTATGCTGGGAAAACTAGATTCATTGTTAACTCTGGCTCATCTACGAGAAAATAAAAGTACCTATTGATATCACCGTCACGCCCCTTGGCAAATAAATTTTTCGCGTCCTAATTATGGATAGCAGCGGCTTTGTCATACACTGCCTTCCCCACTTAACCATTTCAACAAAAAAAAAAAACGTTGATGTGTTACCACTAAACAAAACTAAAATGCTGGACTTGTTCCTGTAGCGACTCATTAACAACATCGGATAAGAAAAAAAAAGATAAGAAAAAAATTTTTTGATAGTATGCTGATTTTATTGTAATTTTCTTTCTATGTTACATGCAAAGCATCTCTCCGTTGTATATTACACTTTTATATTTGTTTATATTTTATTTTTAATTGATGCATTACACTTTATTTCATTCCTACGTTATTCTATACGCTGTTGAAATGTTATGTATTACTCTATCGCGCTATACTGTGTAACAAGGTCTTTGCTATTGTACTGCAACCAACTTCACCATTGTCTGCCTTTGGGATCGGAGCTTTGTCAAGCCGAAGACCTTTCGGCTTTTAGATGCGAAGCATCTTATGAACGAGTTCTGTCCCCCCCCATTGTGCGCCGTGGCCAGATGACGATGACGCTGGCATCACGCACAGCACATGCAAGGTAACCATCATAGGCCATGACGATGACGATGACGCTGATGACGATGAAGAATAAGCGCTTTCCAGACCACACATTATCTTACTGCCATCACGGCACAGCACATTCAAGGTACCCACTATACGTCATGACGATGACGATGACGCTGTTGACGATGATGAATAAGCGCATTCCAGATTACAAATCCTCTTCCTGCCATGGTTGAAAACGATCGTGAACGCGCTCTCGCACGCGAAAGGCAAAACGGCCACGCCGACAACAACTACAAATGTAGATTGTATATACCGTACACAACTTGTCACTCATTTATAGATGCGCGAGTGGGCAATGTCACGGGTGATTTAGGGTAAAAACGATCCCGAGTGTTCCGCACACTACTCAGGGTTCCCTTACGGGGAGATGAGTGCGATTTTTTTCTCTAGTTCTCCCTTTTTCACCATATGTACGAAATAGAGAAAATAAAACATTTTCATTGATTGATTGATTGATTGATTGATTGATTGATTGATTGATTGATTGATTGATTGATTGATTGATTGATTGAATGATTTATTGATTGACGTATTTAAGTAGTTGTGCGTCTATTGCAAGCTTACAAGGCAAGTAAACAAAAGTCATGTAAGACGGATACTTCATTAGCGACTTTTAGAATAGTGTAAACCAAGTTTTTCGTTAGCGTTTGTTGCAGCTGCGCAGGCATCGTTCGCTATCCTCTCGCTGGCTCCCGTTTAAGTGACTTAAATAGTGGGCGACCGCAACGAAAGTTATCTTTGCGTGCGATGTTCTAAAGCAACCTATTGTCTGACGTAACCTAGGATCTCATGTTGCAGAACAGACGCCACTTCTATTACAACGGAGAGCAAGCATACGATGACGACACACGTTCCTTCTGTCCTCTTCTTCATTTTTTTCCTCAACTGCCAGTACACGTGCGCCAATTCGTCCAGCGTGGGATGCTATAACTGGGATGGGCGTGAAACGACTACTGAAAAAAAAAGAGAGAAAGAAAGGGATAGGAATAAAAAGAAATAAAAAAAAAAAGAAAAAAACAACGAATAGGAGATAAAAAGATAAAAGGAGAGAATGAAATAGAAGGAGAAAGATACAGAAAAACGGAAAAGAGATAGAAAAAATTCGTCAGACCCCGCGCATTGTGGAAATCTGTTTCATGCTATGCAGTCGGTGAGTGGCTGTCTATGCTGCATTCTTATGGCTTTGAGTGAAGCGTTACGAGATGGATCAATGTGTTTTTGTAAATGGAATATGTAGTTGTGTGCAGTTTGTGTGCTTACCAGGTAAGCTGACTGCACTGACGTCTAAAGGGTACTTGTGGTCTGACGCAACGTCCGCAATCGTGTTACGGCACAGACGGTAGTTTTAATTAAACGAAGCGTGCGCTACGGTTTCATCCACATCTTTATCATTTGCGAAAACCTGGGGTTAGCTAGTCCGAGGAACTGATTGTATACTTTTGAAGTAAGTCCAAGACAGCCGCGGAAAGACAGCATTTTCTATCGGTGAATTGAAACATTCCAATTTGAGACTTCAGAGAGAAAGCTTATGGCAATTGAGGCTCAACTACAAAGGCC